>JAWNPF010000055.1:15920000-16207500 GCA_035045185.1 Drosophila meridiana | reverse complement strand
TTTTTTTTTTTTTTGTTTTTTTCCTCTCTTCTCTCCCCCCCCCCCCCGCTGGTATATAATTTCTGCTTTGCTCCTCCCCCCCCCCACCCCCCTCTTCTCGAGTGGGGTATTTTACTATTAAATATTCTTTATTTTATTTTATCTATCATGTGAGCTGCCTTCCCCTCCCCTTCCGCCTTTTCCTTTTCCTTTCCGGCCACAGAGAGATATATATATATATAAAAAATATATAAAAAAAGGGAAGGAAAAAGGGGGGGGTTGGGGGGTGGGTTTGTTTATGTATTTGTGCGCGTGCTTTCGCGCACTCATCCCTGGTGTTGGCGCGTTGTCCCCCGCCCCCCCCCCCCGCCCCCTCCCCCCCCCCCCCCCCCCCCCCCCCACAAAATAATATATGGTGCGTAGTCGCAACAAAGAAAAGCCCCACACCCCCATAATATTCTATTGTTATTCATTTTGTTGTTTGGGAATTCATTTAACATTTTATGCAATATATATGTCATTACGACCTTTCGTTGCTTGCATAATTAATTATAATTATTAAATTGATGCATTTATCCAACTCTTATTATTAACATATTATCAATCACAGCACTCATTAATTTTAAATATTTTTATTTGCAGGTAAGCCTTATTAAGAGCAAGCTTAAAACCGGGGCAAATTGTAACTGAAATGGTATAATTAATTATATTAACGCCAAGAACTGACAAATGAGGTAAGGTACGGCAAAATATTGAAATTGCAGTCAAAAGTCATTTTCAGAGACAGAGAAAGAGAGAGCGAAATGAGAAGAGAAATATTTTTGAAATGCCTAAAAAGGAGAAGACAAGCGCAAAGGCTAATGATGAAAAATATGTTGTTGAAGATTAAAAACAAAATTCGTAAAATTATGGAGAAATTTTGCACAAAGCTGTGAGTAAAGCGAAGAATATTGTGGAGCAGCTTAATTATATTCTTAGACAAGTTAAAATGTAGAAAAAAAGATGGAAATATACTTACAGAAAAAAAGCAAAGCAAATTTTAACAATGAAGAGAGATCAAAAACTCTGAAGTTTTCCTGCACCATTTTCAAGATTGAGCTTCATATTGGGAATTATTACTTCTAGAAATTTTTCTGTTAGTTGAAAAAGCAAATATATAATAGCATTTTCAAGTTTCTATATGTTTTTGAACAGTCATAATATAAAATTTTAAGTTAAATTTAAGTTAAGCTAATGCTCTCATGAAATAACAATCTTAACGATTCATGCATGCCAATACGCTAGAATTCTGGCTTATCAAATGCGGGTCATTTCGCATGAACATGAAAAATATTTGTGCCTCCATTTTATATGGCAATCACGAGATCTGGTGAGCAATATAGGAAATAGGCTTATTAACATGTACCAATGCTAATGAAACTGAATCACACAGTCCAGTCGGCGTGTGTTCCACGATAAAAGTGTCGTAACTGTAATTTTGTATATACTAAATGTATTATAGATGGGAGTACCAGGCTCTAGTCACGCTCAAAGCTACTTAGCTGCTCGGTGATAATTTCCCCGCGGTAATTGTAACCAAATACAAATACACAAAATAAACTCAAGTCCCATAACATTTTTTTTAGCAGTTGAAATCAAAAGACGGGAAAAATTGACGTTGAAGTGCGAAAACTTAGATACCCTAACGGATATATTGTACCTATAGGTTTATATTTGATATCTCAAATCTTACTGTTTCTATCTTTGCAGTTTGTTCAACATTTTATTATTATTGAAAATATAAATGTTCCTAAATTTTCTAATCGATCAAATATCCATTTTCTAGTAGATCGAAGATCAATTCTCTCTTAGATATATGGGAAAACTATGTAGGAATTTCCCTTGATTTTATTAGATTTTTTTTTTATCAAAATAAAAATATGTAAAGGTATAGATTGGGTACTTCATATTGATGTATATATATATATATATATATATATATATATATATATATATATATATATATATATATATATATATATACTTTTACTATCAATCTCAAGTTGCCCTCAAAAGTCGAGTAACTCTCAGTGAAGATAAAATGGAAGCAGTGTTTCGATTAACATTCAATCGAGTGCACCTAACTGTAATTGAGAAGCATCGCACCTGATAATTGTTTTGCTCCAGTTCTGGCCCGTAGATCCCCACCTCAGCTCATCCAGCTCTTCAGTGGCTCTTCATTAGTTTGCTCTAAATTTGTCACAGTCTTTTGGGAATTATGCCATAAATCTAACATTTAATATGGCTCATTAGCATGCCATTTGTGCGTAAATTGAAAAATTATTTAGCAAACTGATTGGCTGCACATAACTATCTATGTTGTGTGTGTGTGTGTGTTTGTATCTGTGAGATACTTTTCAGCTTTGCACTTGGTTTGTTTGTCAGGCAGCTAAATCAGTACTCTGCCAATTTGTGCTCCTCATTAGCGGCTCGCTAATGTGTTTGGTCAACGGCGCTTCGTCTATCTACTATATGTATATAAATTTTCATGCATTTTTCATGTTGTTTATCTCATCTCGTGGATTTGTTAATTGCACTCTGATTACAACATTCCCTACATGCCGACAAGTTCAGCAACCTTACGAGCGTGTTGTTCACTTATCTACAAAGAAACTGTTATTATTATGATGTTGTTTTTGAAAGCGGCTTAAGAGTAAAGAAATGTGGATTATGGCAACGTTGATTGAGCTATGAATGTTTGTCATTTGATAGGTGTTAAATATTTGACTAAGTTCAATGGTATCTCAGCGAATGATTGTGAATGAAAAGTCATTTGAATTTTATATCACTCTGTGATCATCTGTTTCATCAGTTTCCATTAAAAATGTAGATATCACGATTTTGTACGGTTGTACAATATATCAGATAAGTTGAATAGCTCAAATGTCTAAAAATATACAAAAAATAAAGATTAAATTGTCGATTATTAAGCACAGCTGTGCCTAAAAAGACACTTCCCACTCTGCTTATCAGCTAAGATAGAATTTATTCTAATTGTTATGCTCGATAAGATGCCAGACAGTTGGTTGCGAAATGAACGGTTGACTAACTGTTTAAATAAACATATATTACACTCGATATGTGCTTCGACTGTAGAGCTCAACCTGTGTGCACCAGCTGCAATTAGTTTGTCTCGTGTTTATTGACTACAATTCATATATAGTATTTGATTGGTGGGGTTTTTTTCTATTTTTAATAGGCGGTTATGTGACAAGATCACAGGGCTTTCCAACGTTTTCATCGGAACTCTCATTATATGCAATTGATAATCAGAAATTTCAGAATATGACTTACAATACAGCTGTATTACATTTTTTTATTGTTTACTTTTATTTTTGTTTATTTTTTTATTGAATGGTTTTCAGTAGAGTTTCGTAGAACGACTCAGTTGCTTTTGGACGGTACAAACAATCGGTCGGGCAAAGATCTGTTATTTTCTTGCTCTCAGGCTAGTTAGTGTTATTGTTCTTACATAAGATAAGCATCAAGGCAAACTGAAAAGAAAATAAATTACTAAATAATATATGTACATAAATAATAAACAAATTGCTGATTAAGGAAACAAGTGCATTAAGGGCTTAAGTTGAGCAAAGCACATCGTGAGAGTAGAAAAGCCAGTTCATTAAATAAAAGAAAAAAACCCCAAGTTCAGCGAAAATTTAATCAGGTAAACAATAATGCTATGAGAACCCCCCCCCCCCCAAAAACACTACTCAAAACACAAACAACACCCCACACACACACAACCCCCCCCCCCCCCCCCCCCCCATTTCACCACATTCATTTCCCCACCCCTTTTTTCACCAAACCCCCCCCCCCCACCCCAACCCCCCCCAACACACAAAAAAAACAAAAAAAAAAAAAAAAAAAAAAAAAAAAAATCTTTTATACCTCCCCCCCCCCCCCCCAATTTTTTCCCCCCCTTTCCCAAACCTTACCCCTTCCCTTTCACAGGGTATAAAAAATGTTCGCTAAAATTATTAAGAAAAACTTCATTTTTTATAAAATTTTTTTTTTTTTAAATTAAGTTTTTTTTTTTTATTTTTTGCTAGGCAAACCTCGAGGCATTTCCGCTTCATTGACCCATTTAAAGAGAAAAACATGTAATTTCCATATATTTTTTTGCATTATTCATTGCGAATGCCAAAAGAAAATCTAAAATTTAAAATTGCTTGATAAAAATTTTGGCAAATAAGATATTTTTTCTAGAGAAAAATTAGGTAATTTATTTTTTATATAATTTTATTTTTATTTTTATAAAACAAATAAAGATAAATGCTTTGAATTTTTTTTCTGAATTTTTTACAAATAATTATTAAGTGATTAAAAAAATTAATATATATATTTAAAATAAATTTCTGTATTTGAATCATTTAATTCTTATTCAATTTTTATCGAAAAAACAGAGCTGATTTTAAAATAAGTTTTTTTTTTTTTCTACTTGTATCTTTAGACAATATATGTGTATTTTGGCAAGATTTTTGTTGTATATATTTTTATATAAATAAAAAGTACTACTTATTCTCCTACAGCAACTTCAGTTGAACTACGCTCTAATTAATTCCGCTTCATAATAATTAAACATAATTAATAACAATTATTTTAAATTCAGACTCCAAGCAATTGAGTTAGATAAACGTGTCTTCGTAGTAGAAGTAAAAATATATAATAGAGCCCAATTTATAAGAGACGGCTTCCGCTTCAGCTTTGACATTCAATTGGAAGCTTAAATAAATAACACCACGCAAAAAAGTTGAAATAATTCAAGGTTAACAAATTCAATGTTGAGTTATTTTTGGAAGTTGAAGTGCTGAAATAGTTTGCCACTTGATATGCCAGTCTATATATGTATACAGATATATAGATTATTATATATATATATATGTATATTTATATATATTCACTGCTTTATATTGCTCAGCTTCTTTCAATTTGAATAAAATTTGATGCGCTTGAAGCGCAGACAAACAATTAAATGAGTGAAGAAGTGAACGGACCATGAAACGCATTTCAATGTCAATGAACATGCAAATGAAACCGCAGATAACTCAAGATTTTATTTATATATATATATGAGTGTGTATATATTATATATATGTATATATAGACTATATTTATATGGCAAGCTGAGAGGTCAGCTATGTTTCTGATTTAATTGAATTGTGTAACTTGAAAGCAACAAAATTTGGAGTATATATATGTATATATATCAGCCTTAAAGATGCAGCAGTTGGACGAGTTGTTGCTTGCGCTCTTTTGAAGTTGCGGCACATTACATATATACGTATATATATAATAGACGTCGGTATCTCTTTGAGTTGCTCTCATTGAGTGTCTGATTGTAGCCATATATCTATTGCCATAGCTTTGATCTTTCGAGTTGCGTTCACTTTCTGACTTTTAACAGAACATTCTCAATGTTTGGAGTGCAATTACAGTTGGCAGATCTTAACTGAATTAAAATATATATGCGCACTTAAGGCTGCTTGAGTACTTCAATTAGGAATTCATGTGCTCATTAAACCATTATACTGGTTTTAAAATACTCATAATATTATCATATAATACAATCTCTGCAGTTAAACATAATTGATAGTCTCATAGTGTCTAAGCTCCCATTTAAGACATTTGCCTCAAAGATCTAAAGACAAAATATTGGAATGGAGCCAAGCTCTAATGACTTTTATAGCGCTTGCATTTGCATCCGATGTAAATTTCGAACAGAGTTGCTTGCTTGCTATGGAGAGCTGTTCGGGAATAGCATTAAAAACGAATTCGAAGGGCTAAAAACATGCAAAAGAAATGAGAAATTGTGGTAGCAAGTCGAATGAGAAAAGATTTCCATATGACCTGCTTTACTTTTGGTTACAGTTCAATCGAGTGGGGCATATGCATAACAGCTGTGTTCATCAAACACCCATCCAGGCCAGGCCAGACCGGCCCAACCCAGCCCTGGGGGCGTTTGCCTATGTGTGGGATTGGGCATATGGTAAATGCGGCCAACAGAACGTTCTCTTCAGCATTTGCAGCAAAGTTTTCTTGCTTTGTGCCTGATTTTAATTTCAGTTGCCTTTGATGCCTTCATTTCATTTCGATTTATGCACTTTGCACTTGCACAACTCTTGGATCCAGCTGCCACTTTTTACATCGACTTTCTCAATTTCCTCCTCGCTCGTGCCAAATGCCATAATACCAATGCGAAATGATGCATCAACTGCAACCGCATGTCGAGCCGTGTTTCAGGTGTTTCACATTCTCTGCTCTACTCCTTCTATTAATACGAGGCTCAATTTGACCGAGTTTTGGCATTTTGTTCACTCGTCCCAAATGTCTTTTCATTTGCAGCTCGGACAATCTCACCTGTCGAACGTTGTTCAGGTTGTTTAAGCAAAATTTAATCACCATAATTGACTTGTCAGAGACTTGTCAACTGAAATTTTTTCATTCAAGTAAACTCTTGATTAAGACTATCAAAATGTAATTAAAGTTTGGAATGTAATAGACAGAAGAGTTTCGTGAATTTACTTTAATTATTATCTGAATTTCTAATGAGAATGCATCTTTAGTATTTGTCGGAAATTTGTTACATCAATTTTTTTAAGGATTTTAAGGAATGAGAAACAGCTGTCAATTAGATTGATATCACAGAGCGAACAACTATTTATTGTAGATCCCAAACGTATGCGATTTTATCGGCTGCTTTATGAAGTCTGTGTAAATGGGATAAGTACGAAAATGTGAAACTCCATTGCACTGTTTAGCCGATTATGTTTGGTCACAATGGAGTTACCGAGCGCTGTGGATGAGTTTACAGACGCCCCTCTGGCAAACAAAACACAATCATGGTTGACAATAAACTGCCAAAAGCTGAATGCCGAAAAAAGCAATTTCGCATAAAAGCCACAGCAGACAAAACCAGAGAGAAGCTGCGACAGCCCCGCATTGAAATGGGGCGCATAACAGCCGCAGATTCATTCCCAATGACAGTCAGACATATGAAAATAATGCGTGGTGAACATTTTCAGCGTAGCTACACACACAGGACACATACCGAACACACCCAGAACACACAGTACAACATAGCCACAGAGATATATCTACACAGCAAATAACTTCCCTCGGCTGAAAAGAATGTCCATTGTCAAACTGTTGGCCAAAGCCAAAAATCTCGTACGTTCGGGCCATGGCTGCCAAATTAGCATACATGTGGAAAAATGGGAAAGCAATGGCCAAAGCAGCAGAACACGAGCCCTGACACTTGCTCGGACGACAGACAGATATCAACATGCTGAGCCACCCTAATTTGGGTTGAACACAGTTTACAATGCAATCGAAGGCATTTGCGTAGGCAAATGTGACTTTGTCGTGCCAAATGCATAATTTAATTGTTTTTCCATCAACTCATATACCTATAATTACAAGACTGACCACAGCTAATTGAGCTGCCTTGCGCAACAGAAAGGTTTATTTAGCTGCAAATTGCTTTTCTCTGTTTGCGGTTGCAGAAAGGAAAACCAAAACAAATATCAAATTTTCACGCTGCCCTTAATCTGCAGGTATGTGTGGGAATTTTGAGGGAGTTGGCTTGCATTTTACAACCCTTAATCCTAAGCCCTCTTTGCTTCTTCCATCCCTCTCCCTCCAAAAAAAGCTCTGGTCACACGCTACCCCCATTTGAATGTTAGCATGTTTTGCGGTTAATGCCACAATTAAGTGACTTGTCAATTGGTTTGTCAATGACAAACGTGTGTGGGTGTGAGTGTGAGTGTGTGAGTGTGTGGGTGTGGAGTTTTTGATTGAAAGCGACTTGCTGCAAATTAACTAAGAGTTATGGAAGTGTTTGCTTGTTAATAGGATTACTTGACTTAACTGTTCAATTGGCATTTGATTGTTTTCTGTATTGACATTTATGAATATTTAAAATTAATATTTTATATATAATTAAAAAGTAATATATAATTAAAAAGTAAAGTATATAATTAAAAAGTAAAGTAAAGACTGGACTGTACACTTGTATATTGAAGCAAGTTATAAATTTGATTAAGAATTCATTTCATTATAATGGAAATGACAAATCTTTTGATTATTCTCATTTATATTTTGTGTGAATTTTCGAGTCGTTAGCTGTTATAACTTCTGTGAGAGTGGTAGATAGACATGGATATAGATAGACTGATGGCAGACATATGTACAGATACAGAGAGAGAGAGAGAGAGAGAGAGAGAGAGAGAGAGAGAGAGACAGAGAGAGAGAGGGAGAGAGAGGGAGAGAGATCAGAGAGACAATCAGATAGATAGATTTATAGACTGAACAGAGCTGATTCAATGCAGTTTCTGTTCCTTATGAAGGTATATATCTTTATTTATATTTATAATTATATATTTATTTATCCAGTCTTTATATTTATATATTTATACATAAATTTATACGATGATATCTGCATTTTCCAAGCAGACAAGAAGGATGAAATAAATAGAGAAAAATCCAAACAAACATGACTTAAAAATTATATAATATTTAAAAGCTTAGAGCTGTAAACAGTAATAAATTGTATTTTCGAGTGAAAAGGTTTATTAACAATAATAATATATACACTAAATATAATGTGATATAATTCTAATCCAAATATTTCATATGCAAAAGTCGTTATAAAGAGCACATCAAAGGCCTAAAATAATTCATTACAATTACATATAATTATAACGAAAATAATGAGATGAAAAGTGAGCTCAAAGAATGGAAATAGATTTATAAAATTGAAATAAAGCAAGCAGCATCGAGGTCAAACGAGCCTCATTAATTAAACCAAAGATTCGATGCACTTTAAATGATTATTTCATTTGCCTGCCCCCAATAGATATGGGTGTAAAATGTTGTCAAAATGTGATCAAGGGGAGAAAAATTTAGTATTCTATAGAATTTGAAACCATTTAGATTTTAGCTTTCAAAATAAACTCGCAGAGCTTTATAAATATTTTGCCAACATTTATAGAATTTGGCACGTCAATATCAGCCGATATTAATATTATTTATACTGGTGCATAAAAGCCGACCGCAAAATTCTGATATTTTGTGCAAAATTGTGTGGCAACATTGTTGTATAATCCATTTGCCAGTGCCAGCAGGGGGGATAGGAGGGGGCCAAAAGCAACGCCTATTTATTTAGACAACATGCAGGGGCCAACGGAGATAAGCTCGGCTCGGCTCGGCTTGGCCCATAGCATAAAATAACAATGGCTGTCATATTTGCACAGCGATGTCCTGTGCACAGAAGCTGGTCAGAGAGGGCCAGTACACCTGCCACTGCTGCCAGCACTCACCTGTGTTAAGGCTGTGCACTAGTTTGGGTCCTTTGTCAAAAAGCGGCTTAAAATATTTTGCGCAAATATTTTTACGACAGGTGCATGAAGCGTTGACAGCCCCTAAGTGAGTGTGTGTGTGTGTGCGAGAGAGCGAGTGTGTGTGTATTAGTGTCAACTTGTCATCTGTGGATATTACGCATACCATGAGGCATATGTATGTGTGTATGTGTGCTTATCCATGCACCGTTGTAGTGCCTAAAACCCGTTAATGAAAGCAGCTCAACTTAATGGAGATTTATTGTTTTCCACGTGTGCACTTATCAAATGTTGTTGCTGTCATTTGTGTACAACTTTTCACTCACTATCACAGTGACCGAATCGTCAGGTTCGCGTCTATTTATGGTTATTTTTGTTTTTGTTTTATTTTATAGCTATTTTCATCGTTAATCTGCGCTTAGCCCCAAATGGAAATAAAAATGATTTATTGGCCACGGCCCAAATTGCCATTCGGACTGTGATAACGTTCGCAGTGTTTGATGTTTGATGTGGCGTGTTCTATGTTTTTACCGGAAATAGTTGTAGTCGGGGGTGTTAAGCAGCTAATATGCAACAGATTATCACAAGCGCATCGAATGATCAGCATTTGACGTCATAGAGAGAGTATTGAATATGAATGTTGTTTACATGAATACTTGATATAGAAGAATTTATTACAAATAAATATTGGAGAAGTAAATAGGTATGTTGAAGTCGGGCGTAACCGACTGCATAATAGTCGTTTGAGGTGCAGAACAGTTGAATTTGATATTTGAAATATTAATATTTAAGGATTTACCGTGTCCTTATTAAATTATCCTAAAATATATAGATCTGTATATAATGAGTTCATCAGAAAATCTCTGGAATATATATATATAGTTTTTTTTGTTTGAATTTCGAGTCATCCAAGGCTTGCGCTGAAACTTATATGCCCTTTTCACTTCCAGAACGAGTTAATAAAATGTGAAATATAATATAATATATATCTATATATAAATATCTATACATACATCTACATATACATATATCTATGCTCTATCTGAGCTCCGTAACCACAAAGGCTAATGTTTGATATAAAGTTTCTTGAAAACCACAATTTGCCCCAGTTTGTGTAATGCTTCAAGCATTCTAAGCCACAATTTTGAAACTTTACGAAAATAGATTGCGTTTGTAATAGTATAATGTACACTATGTTAATATATGTATGTGTTGGAAGTCTCTTAACGTAATAGTTGAGAGTTGATATTATAAATTAATTAAGCTACCTCTCATAGTCATTCGGCAACTATAAGAGCTTGAGTTAGTTTCTCGAGTTGTAGTTTGTTCTCGGCCTAAACTTAGCTTTAGGCCTTATAACAATTCGTGTAGAAACATTCACAAGTTCGTGACAGTTAATTATATTAATTGAGTTTGACATGTTAAATAATTAGTTAACCTTTATGATTCAATTGACTTGCTCAAGACAATCAAATGGAAATCGTATGCAGGAGACAAGCTGTGCGTCTCAAAACATGTCAATCAGTGTAACAGTGCCAAAAGCAAATGCTCATTAGCTATTCAATTCACACCCAATTTCATTTGCATTTGCACAACAATAACAAAGGCACAATGAAAAGGCAGAAGCAACTCTGTTAGAGTTGGCAATTGCTGAGAATGCTAGATGGAAATGGGAAGTTCTTTTTCACTAATTAGTAGAGGGCGGCAATTAGCAGTAATTAAATCATATTCAAAACATGGCTGCCTGCTGTGCTCCGTTCTCTGTGCTCTGTTCTCTGTTCTCTGTTTATTTATAAGCAACGCCAAGGACTTAACCACGCACCGGCGTAAACTTTAGCGATTTGCTTTTGACCTGCCACAAGACGAGCCAAATGAATGACACGACAGGCAGACATAGAGACAGACAGACAGACGGACAGACAGACAGATAGACAGACAAACAGAAAGCAGCAGCAAGTTGGAACCGAATGTCCTGGCTGGGTGCACCCAAGCGGCGTCCACTTGACACACATAATCGCAAGCAAGCGGCCCCTAACCCTCAGCTCAAACTCAAACTCAAACCCAAAGCCCGAATCCAACCCAGTCCCCAGTGCAACAACCCAATCCAACCCTCTCTCAAGACGACGAGTCAACAATGCGCCAGGCTGCTTCTGTTTTGGGTGGCTTGGCTGGTTTTGTGTGGTTTAGGTTTTTGGGTGGTTTGAGTGTTGGCTGCTTTTGGTCGGACGGTGGATCGGACCCGTCTGTGCTGCTCTTGGCGTTCGTCTGTCGCGTTCCGGTTGCGGGCAACACCTTTTTACTGTGCCAAGCAAAGGATTTTCCACGCTGCAGATAAAATCGTTCACCGCAAAACTTGTGCGAATTTTTCCTTTGCTTTTTTAAGTGGTTGCCTTTATTTTTTTTTATTTTTTTTTGAATATACTGTAGATTTTAGAAGTAATGCTTTGGGGTATATTGGGTGACAAATAGAAGTTTAGTAAAGTCAATATTTATTTTTTACGGCAATTGTTGGATAATATAATATTTAATATAATTTTTTTCTATAATTTCACATATCCGAGAAAAAAATTTTTGAAATGTAAAAAACTAAATTATATCTTAAAACTTTTCCTTAATTGACTTAGTTAAAAATTTTGATAATTTTTTAATAATGGATGATAATACAAATTTTAAAAGTATTTTATTTTTTAAGTAAAAAATCTTCATAGATATATATAGATATAGATTTGATAATAGATTATAATTTGTTTAGGGTTAACAAATTTAAATATTTTTTTCATGGCTGTTAATTTTAATGGCACATTTCATTATTTTATACTTTTATTTTTTATTTTTATTTTTTTTTATTTTTATTTTTTTTTTTATTTTTATTTTTATTTTTATTTTTTATTTTAATTTTTAATTTTTATTTTTTATTTATTTTTTTTTAAATTTTAATATTAATTATAATATAGATTAATTATTCGTTAAACACTTAATAATATAAAATATTTAAAATAATAATTATGATAGTAAAATTTATAAGGAAACGAAAAACAATTGATCAACATTCTAAGAGCTAAAAATAAAATTGATCAATTAATTATCTGACAAATATAGAAAAAAATATAGAAAAAATATAGAAAAAATTACAAACTTTTTAAAATTTTAGCTAAATTTAATACATTTTGAAATTATTTTTAATTTATTTTGAATAATTTCTTTATGAATTCTCTAAAAAATACTTAAATTATGTGCTAATAAATAATTACTACAAATCCAAAATAATAATAATTAATATATTTAAAAAAAAAAAAAAAAAAAATAATAATTATTGATACAAATACAAAATATGGTGCAGGGTATGTCATAGTCTACCCATTTATTCTCTTGCTTGTCTGTTTGTGCTTGACATTTAAATTCTTGGCGACTGCAGCTTATTGAAAGTGACAAAACTTGGCTTTAATGTGTTGCTGGTGTCCTGTTTGGCAGCTCGTGTTACGTCTTGATGGCAACTATGGTCGAGGTATTACTATATATGTACACATGTATGTACAATATATATATATGTATGTGTATGTTCGACACACAAATTAAGTGCTTAAACGACTTGTGACAGCGCTCATCGATGGTTAGTTAAAAGCCATAAGTAAACAAACAAATGAATGCTGAGAAATGTGTGCATTAATTTCGCTTCAGATATCCGAAAGTATCTTGGCAAATGAAAATAAACATTAACTTGTTTTTCTTTCTTTCTGTTTTTCTGTTTTTGGGCCTTTGGGCGGCGCAACTAGCACAGCAAATAAAACTAATTGAGTGCCCAGCTTGGCTGGCTGTGTATCTTTTACTTCCCTATATATTTATCCTAAATTCTATATGTATATATATATATGTATGTGTATTATGTACAAACTTATTTACCATGTTTCTTATCTTTGCAGTGAAGTCAGCTGGGCGTCTGGCATCTGGTTTCTCAAGTTTTGCTGCTCCGTCTTGTGCGCACATAAAATGTAAGTGTTAATTTATGCTCTAGCATACTTTTCGGCGTTAGCCAACACATAAACAGCAAATAAATATAAATGTATGTATCTACAATATACATATATACTGACTGGGCGATATCTATAAATGTGCCTTTTGTATCTGCCAAATGATTTTCAATGGCTTTGCGAATTTGTTAAATTGTTAAATTGTGCGTTTGGGTCTATTTTGAGCAACATCTAAATTTCAATAGCTGTCGTCAGTTTAATGGCTGCAAATGAACAATATTTTTGTTTGCCAGCATTTTATTAAGTATCTCAGCTATTTCTTTCGTCTTGTTTTTCACTTCAAATGTTTTTACTTATTGATTTAATTGTAGAATTTTACGCTAAGAGCTTTGCAAATAAATATATATATATTTTTATATATGGAATTCAATTTCAATTTCTTTTGTTTATTTTTATATTTTAATAAAATGAAATAATTTTTCAAATCATTTATTTTAAATTCTTCGAGCAAGCATTATACCTCACATTAAAATGATTTTTCATCTTTCTTTCTTAGAATAAATTTTATCATACGTATATTTGTTGTTGTCTCTGTTGATTTGCATTTATAACGCACAGCTCATGGTCAAATCAAGCAAAAATGAGATGAGAAATGCGATGAAATGAGCGAAAATGAGAAAAGTAAAGTGTTTTTTTATCACTTCAGCCCTTAGAAAACCATTTCATTATGCATAATATCCACATTTTTTTGCTCTCTTTCTTTGTTTGCGTTGTGAGAATTTCCTTCAATCTATATTTACATAAAAAATGCAAATATTGCGGCACTATTTTATATTAGTTTAGTTTTGGGGCAGCCGAGTCGAGAAATCCATTTGGCTTATTGTCAGCTTTTTGACAGTTGATAAACACATCATCAAAATAGTAGATAATGCCAGCATATATATATATATATATATATATGTATATACATAAACAGGAGTTGAGCTTGTGCGTTGCCTAACTTTTGACCTCTGCTGTCTGCTGCCTCAATTTCAAATCAAATTTCTTTTTCCAACAATTTATTTTGCTTATGTATGTATGTATGTATATATGTATATATATTTTATTTGACTGCACAAATATTTGCCTTCAACAACAACAACAACATGACCAAAATAATAACAAAAACAACAACAACAACGTTGCCGTTGACAAGCCGGCCAAGAAACGAACAGCGACAACATTTGACATTCTGCTTTCATTGTTGTTGTTGTTGTTGTTGTAGTTGTTCTTGTTGTTGTTGTTGTTGTAGTTGTCGTCGTTGTCGTCGTTGTCGTTGTTAGCCTGTTCCATTCGTCCTTTTCGGCTGACTCTCTCTCTCTCTCTCTCTCTCTCTTTTCTTTCTCTCTTTCTCTCTCTTTCACCCACTCTGCCCATCTCTCTTTCGCTCTAGCTGTCATCCATTTGGCAAAAGAAAAAAAAATTTTAGTTTTTGTCTTTGCGACAACGTTGACATCGGCATTGTTTTTGCGTGCGCTTATACTCTGTATTAAATTTAATAATCAGGAGTATTCGAGTATTTGAATAATAAGAGCTAAATATTAGCGTTAAAGAAAAACTGATTTAATTTGAATTAATTATGCAAAAACTGATTGGGAACAATGAGGAAGTCTGTTAATATAATAATCATTATAGCATTAGATCATGTAAATAAATTTTTGAGAAATTTAATATGTGTAATAGAATATATTATCATTTTTTTTATATAGAATACAAATATTTTATTAAAAATATTTAAAAAACATTCTCGACATAACATATCATATCATCATTATCTCATTATATCATCATACATCATCGTATAACTACAAATACAACATTTTACAGGGTATCTCAGTCATTCACTCTACTCTGGCGCCTTCTGTCATTGTTAGCAATGGATCTCTACCATGATGGCATGCTAAAAGTATATGTCATTTAGGGATTTGTTGTTTTATTTTGAGCTCTTCGCATATGCCAGATTTTTGTATTTTATTTTTTATTTTTTTATTTTTTATTTTTAAAGCCGTTTTCCCGCTATGCGTAAATCCCGTTTGGCACATTATAAATGAATTGGCTTAGCTTCGCGCATATCAGTATGAAAATGCGTTTTGAAGGAATCAATTATGTCAAGTGAACCGCGAAGTTTGTGCATAGAAATATGTGGATCAAGTGTCATACATCATATGTGCTGTGTCAGTTAGATTTTCGCAAGTTAGATTTATGTTGTCAAAAAAATATCGAGAATTGGGGAGCGCTTTTATAATTTTGTATGGATTTTCATGAGTTATGAATTGTTTTATATTAAAATAAATAATATTGTTTAATGTTATTAATATATACTTTTATTTACTAGATGTTAGCCTTGCAAAAGTAATTGGAATAATCTACAGAAATAGGGTTAGAATTTAGAAATCAAATATCACATATCATGTATTTGAATGTTTTGCAACAGAAAATTCCAAAAGCTTATGCTCGCCAAAGAGACAGAGTGAGAGATAAAGAACGAAAAAGAGAAAACAAGTCAGCTTGAGAGGCGCATAAAATGCCCTACTTAATCTAGAATTATATATGTTTGGAATTCTCGTTTTTGTATGTTGTTGAGAATGCTTTGGGGATTTGAGATTTGGCACGTGCTGCTCTTTGGAGTGCGCTTTAAATAATTTTTATTGCTAATGCTACATATGCGTTAGATATTTGAAGTAACCGAAAGCCCGACGGCGATTAAGCGAATCGCAGCTGACTAATGGCAAATGATTATGGTGAATAACAATGCGACTAGACCCGAAAATAAAGCCCGCAGCCATTGCTGCTCATAAATTAGCCCAGCAAACCGAAAAACAACATGAAGAGGAGAGCCGAAGCAACCAAAAGCAAACTGCACGTAAAAACGTCTGTTTTACCTATAATTGGCCACATATTTTGTTGATTTCGGTTCCGGCCAAGTAAGATGGGCCAAAAACGTAAGCTCTGGCAGCCAAACAACTGGAATTTGTGGGCTGTGCAGCCAGCTTACGGCCAACTAGGCCACAACAGGCTTATCAATATATATATATATATATATATATTTTAGACAAGGTGGGCATATCGAAATTGGCAAACTTGTGTCCTAACAACTGTCCCCGGTTGATGTTTGTCGTGCAAATCCTTTCACGGAACAGCTCAATAATTTTCCAAATAAATGTTCTGTTATGGAAATGAGCTCTAAAAAGATTTGCCAAAAAGGGCAATGCGAAATAGAAATAATGACAATTGCCAACACATAAAGTAGGCTAAAAGAATGGAGAGGCTGTAATTGGGTTAACTTAAATGTATTGTAGCTCTAGTTTTTGAAAGTCTATAAATTGGCTACTTAAAATAGAACTACCAGTGGTAAATCAATAATTTAACTTATAAATAAATAAATAAAAAAAAAATTGAAATACAATAAAAAAGCAGTATTAATAATTGAATTTATATAAATAGCCTTTTATTATGTTTTCTAGTTAATTTATACAAATTTTATACCTAACTATAAATTTCTAAAAACACAGCTATATTAGAACAACTCAGAGTTAGAGTGAAAGTCGAAGTGTAAGTCGGACTTGCCTGACTAAAAAATACCCTTAACGCAGATACGGACTGCTGAAGTCCTTGATATTTGCATATATGAAGACTTGCTTTGTATTTGCTAAATAATCGTTGTCTTAATGTTCGTATAGTAATTAATAATATTTAAAATTTAAAATATATTATATTTCATTAAAAAATAAACATTAAAAGTATAACTATTACATCTTCGCTTAGCATACTTAACTATTTTAATACTTACCAACAGACAGAAGAAGAGGAGAAGCACCGCGCTGCACTGGACGACTGACCACCAGAAGATGAGGAATGCGACTGAAGCTGCGTTGCAGCAGGCTTGCCTTTATATAGGGCAGCGACAGCTCCACTCAAGTCAAGCTCAACTCAGGAGCCTCTTTCTGAGTCAGTCTCCACACTCGACCATTGGGCGACCAATCAGAGCACACTCTGCAGCTGCTGCTGCAAGAAGCAGCTCGTCTGATCTTCACTCGATCATTAGGCGACCAATCAGAGCACTTTCTGCTGCTGCTGCTGCTGCTGCAAGAAGCAACTCTTCTGATCTTCAGCTGCCTTTATATAGGGCAGCTCCACTCACGTCAAGCTCAACTCTTGAGCCTCTTTCTGAGTCAGTCTTCACACTCGATCATTAGGCGACCAATCAGAGTATTTTCTGCTGCCTCTGCTGAATACATATGCAAACTAACATCTCCTCTTCTGAAATTTAACTCTTTTTCAGCTCTTCTTCTTTCTGGTCTATTGATTTTTAAAATAAAAAATTACGCCGTCGTCACTGAGTCTCGAACTCAGACGGACAGACAGACGGACAGGGCTAAATCGAGTCAGCTTGTCGCCCTGATTAAGATTATATATACTTTGTGGGGTCTGCCACGCATCCTTCTGCCTGTTACACATATTTAACAAAACCATTATACCCTGATTTCCCATTTTCAATGTATAAAAAACTAAAATAATTTAGTAATTCTCATTTCCTATCAATTAAATTAAACTTTTACTTATTATTATTGTGTTGTTAAGGTATAATTATGATTGTACAGATTCTACCTATACTTAATAAATAAAGTCCAAAGGGGTAAAATTAATTTAAAAAAAAAAAAAAAAAATTAAAAATTCTATTTCTAATCAATTAAAGTACAACATAAACAATAATGTTGCATACTTTCAAGGGTATAAACATAATTGTTCAAACCCAACCCCTAAATCTTAATTAAAAATGTAAATTAAAAGTCTGATTCTTCTTATAAATTCAAACTAAAATAATCTCATAATTTACTTGAATTTCAAAATATAAAACTTTATATATATATAAAAGAAACAACTGATAAAATATCCTAGACTAAAATATAGACATATATAACTTGTTATTATCTATAAAAAATAAGAAATATTGATTTCTATGAAGTTTCATAAATCCTTAGACACATATTTCACATTATTTATATCATTATTTAATCTATTTTAATTTTTTTTTTATAAATTTAATGTATTTTGCAGCTGTCAAAAAATTCTATTATCTACTCTTAAATATCCGTTTATTGAGACAATGAAATGTCTTTATTCGTATTTATTAGTGCGAGGAATAGTATAATGCAGCAAATGTGCTTGTATGTCTACGCAGATTGAAAAGAAAACACAAATATGCAGCTAGGCAAGAACTTTGGGGACGAGCGTGTGGTTGGCAAAGTAGAAAACGATGCAGCCGGCAAATAAAAAGCTGGCAATTCTATAGACGACACACAAATTGCATGGCGCTGACAAGGATGGGGGAATACGAAGTCTCAAACATATTGGCAAATGTCGTTTTCTTGCTGCCGCTATAAAACAAACTCGGTCATAAAGATATGCAGACAGATAGACACTGAGAGAGAGAGAGAGAGAGAGACAGCCAGGCATGCACAATGCAATTCTTATAATATGAAAGTTTACATAAATGTTTTCTCAGCAAATATCAACGAGTAGCTGAGAGTAGGGAGTTGAAGCAGGCTGACAGTGTGACAGTCTGACAGCCTGAGCTGAAAATCGTCTTGCATTTTGTCAGCTAGTCAGCTCTACAGTTAAATTATATTTCTTTTTCTGTTTTTCTTTCCATCTATTTGGTTGACTTTTGTGTTGTCGCACATGTCGTATGATTGATTTCTTGTGTAGGAGAATCAGAGCATATAAGCTTAGCTGAGTGTTTAAGTGATATATGTTTATAAACAGTATTATTCTTCTTGCTTAAATATATATTAATCAAATTAATATTTTATTGTTCTTTTTATTGAAATATATATTAATCAAATATATAGTTTATTGTGCTTCTCATTGAAATATTTAAATCTGTAATGTGAAATTTAAAAGAAAATACTTGTTTGCAAAGTCGAAAGATTAGCCTAGTTTATTTGAAAATTATTTGAATTGCATACAGAATATCTGCAGATTAATTCAAATTTATTTATTTATTTAAATTTTATGCTGCTTCCATTGATTTTCTTAACTGATTGCTTCGACTGCAATCAAATATACAATATTTGTGTTATTTCATTTTGTATTTTTTGCTCGATTTTAAGGATTTGTGTATTTTCTTAAATATTGTTTGTTGAACTAAACGTGAATCATATTTGAGTTGCGATGCAAAACCTGCTTCAATTAAACAGCCTTGGGCTGAGCTGGCAGATAGGAAAACAAACCAGATAGACAGTCAGCCAGCGAAGCACATATCCTGTGCGGCCATTTTGTGTGCTGCAATACAATAATAAATATGGCCGCCACCTGACAACCAACTGGTGTGCTCCTTAGTTTCGTTTGGCAGCTGCGACCTCGCTGCGATTGCCATGTGGGTCAGTCGTATACATATATAAAAGTTTATATATATATATACATATATATTGACCACGAAATGGCAAACATACTCGTGGTTATTTCATAGTTCAAATGTGCTGGCATATAAATAAAATATTGAATTGTACTACTGCTGTGGCTGAGCTCTGGCTCCATAAATGTTATACAAATAAAATGAAATACCGAACGGCAATTGGCCAAGTCAAGGCAATGAAGTGCGGCCTTTATGCGATGGGACTAAAACAGCGGGAGATACCATTAGCTAACAGCTGTGCTGTGTGTGTGTGGCTTATAAAAGATATATATAGAGGTGTTACTAATAGATTTTCATGTTGACTAATCGATTTCTAAACGTTTCGTATTGCTGCAAAGAAAATATATTAAATATTAATCAGGAGATATTAAGTAAAGAGTTGGGAAAGCTCATTCAACTTAGAGACGAGTATTTTATATAATTTAAGTTTTTTTTTTAGTCTTAAACATTCCTTTCCATAACTCGATGCTTTAATAAAGTTCAAGAACAGTCTTTATTTACAACAATTCTTAATTGAAAGATGAGAGGTATTATTACTCGAAGAGCTTATACCTTGAAGACTCTGCAAAGCAGATTACTTAATTCTAGCAGGTGCTTAAAGCTTACAGTTCTTATTGTGTTTCATCATAAACTCCAGCTTATTGTATGCCTTTGTTAAGGGTATTTCGTATGCTGTTCATCGCCGACATTTGAGCGATTGCCCTCCGATGTCTACACGTTGCACTACAAAAGCAACAACCAACAACAATAACAATAGCAACAATTCATGCACCGCAAGTGTAACAACAACAAGCCAGAAAGGGAAACAATATATTAATAAAAGAAAAGAAAAAAAAGGTTTATTGGCAGGGTCAAACGGAAACCATTTTTTCCAACCTACGGCATAAACATTTTCAATGTTTTTTTTTTCACTTTTTGCGTTTCATGCAGGTGGAATTAATCTATATATATGTTTTTATATATGTATGTACATATATATATATACATATATATTTTCATTACATATATTGTAAATGTAAAGTTTTGGCACAACTGGAATTTCCACGAAGCAATAAGAATTTCCACCAATGTTTATTCGTTTTTTAATCAATTTTTCTCTTTCAGATATTTTTTGCTGTAACTAGTCTAGTTTTTTTGTTTTATTGATAAATTCAATGATTGAATGCTTGAATGTCTGCGCCCTTGTTCTGACTTGTCCTTTGCGTCAAGTTCTCTTTATTATTGTCGTAAAAAATACAGGTTTCTGTTTATTTGTGGCACAAATGAGTTGGCCAAAACCCAAAGGGCATGAAAAACATTGTGAACTGTGGCGTGGCGAATGAACGCGTGAATGCCTAATGTAAAGATCTCCAGGCAACTGTTGAACTCTTAATTGAATGATGCTTTAAAGATGTAAATCAGCTTAAAGGGTGTTTAGAGAAATCGAATTGCCTTTAAGCTATTGTCGTTTGTTATCTGACATTTAATTACTATTACACTTGATTTTTATTATTATGTGTGATACTAAAAAAATATATACACTCAAATAGTAATAATTTCCTTTAATAACTTATCCTTTGGGAAATTATTTCATTTGATATGTATTATTTAAATCATTATTTAGAATCACCTTATAAATTTATACGTGAATAATAAACTAAACAAGTAAAAGTGCTCTAGTCGAGACTGCTCGACTAGGGGATACCCTGAGCCCTGTTTATACCCTGAGCCCATTGAAAATGGGAAATCAGGGTATAATGGTTTTGTGAAAATGTATGTAACAGGCAGAAGGAGGCGTGCCACACCCCATAAAGTATATATATTCTTGATCAGCGCGACAAGACGAGTCGATATAGCCCTGTCCGTCTGTCCGTCTGTCCGTCTGTCCGTGTGAACGCTGAGATATTTGTAAGTACGCAACGTAGAGAATTGAAATTTTACATGAATACTCGATAATACCATACGCTACACAAGTTTATAAAAATTTTTCGATAACTCATTCCATTTCGATTTTATGAGCATTTATCGATAATTTTAATGTGTTTTTAAGGCGTGGTTTGTACATCGTTTGAGCTAGAGACTTCAAATTTGCTGTATAGTTGCGTGTAATGAATACGGAGATAACGTTATCTTTAGATTTTGGATGCCACGCCCCATTCGCCCCCAATAGCCCCCTATTTGTAAAGAGCGCAAATCAAATACTAGAGACTTGTGCTTTTGCACATACATACATATGAATGTCATAAATAAGTTGTGAAAGTTTGATGCACTTAGTCCATCGCTAAGAAAAGTTATTAAACAATTAAGTTTCCATAGTAATGCCCACATTGCAGCCCAAGCGCAGTCTCTGCGTCAACTGCGCAGTTGGCAGAGCGCGCGCTTATGCGTGCGTGCACATGTATGTGTGTATGTGTTGTTTGTATGTATGCATACAAAATCGTAGAATTTGATATTTGGCTCTTCACAGGGCTCAGGGTATCCCCTAGTCGAGCAGTCTCGACTAGAGCACTCTTACTTGTTTTGTATGCATACATACAAACATACATATGCATACATACATATGCACGCATAAGCGCGCGCTCTGCCAACTGCGCAGTTGACGCAGCGACTGCGCTTGGGCTGCAATGTGAGCATTACTATGGAAACTTAAATGCTTAATAACTTTTCTTAGCGATGGACTAACTGCATCAAATTTTCACAACTTATTAATGGCATCCATATGTATGTATGTGCCAAAGCACAAGTCTTTAGTATTTGATTTGCGCTTTTTACAAATAGGGGGCTATTGGGGGCGAATGGGGCGTGACATCCAAAATCTAAAAATAACGTTATCTCCGTATTCATTACACGCAACTACACAGCAAATTTTAAGTCTCCAGCTCAAACGATGTACAAACCACGCCTTAAAAACACATTAAAATTATCGATAAATACTCATAAAATCGAAATGGAATGAGTTATCGGAAAAATTTTATAAACTTGTGCAGCGTATGGTATTATCGAGTATTCATGTAAAATTTCAAGTCTCTACGTTGCGTACTTACAAATATCTCAGCGTTCACACGGACGGACGGACGGACGGACAGACGGACGGACGGACAGACGGACAGACGGACAGGGCTATATCAACTCGTCTTGTCGCGCTGATCAAGAATATATATACTTTATGGGGTGTGGCACACCTCCTTCTGCCTGTTACATACATTTTCACAAAACCATTATACCCTGATTTCCCATTTTCAATGGGCTCAGGGTATAAAAAATAATAACATACCTTTTTTTTCCAAAACACATATACATATATACCCTGTTACTAATTTCCTTTAATAACTTATCCTTTGGGAAATCATTTCATTTGAAATCTAGTATATAAATCATTATTTAGGGTTACCTTAATAAATTTATATCATGAACATAGAAATTGAAAAACTCTCTGCAAAAAGTAAGCAAATTATGTTAGACATGCGAATACCCTGTAGTTACATAAACTTTACATTTTTCGTTGTCTCTTTGCATACTACTACCGGAAGTCCTTAAAATGGATCCTGCAATGAAAATAGAGTATATTTATTTTTAGTTTTTCTCTCTGGTGATTAAATGTTTCATGCGAGTGCGAAAATTCGCTTGCG
Source organism: Drosophila meridiana (assembly GCA_035045185.1). Classification (NCBI taxonomy): domain Eukaryota; kingdom Metazoa; phylum Arthropoda; class Insecta; order Diptera; family Drosophilidae; genus Drosophila; species Drosophila meridiana. The sequence continues at coordinate 16,184,111 of JAWNPF010000055.1, read as the reverse complement.
ATATATTTCATTATTTATTTAATTGCCTCACTATTTATTTACCTGTGCTGTGCCTGTGTGTGTGTGTGAGTATGTGTGTATAGGTGTGTCGGTGTGTCGGTGTATCCTGGTAAATTTATATTTATTTAGTTGTTCAATTGAATTGAATTTCCATTAACAAATTGCGTTTCAGAGCCCTGGAACTCTCTCGCTTGTCTTCGTCGATGTTTCCTCTGCCACATTGTATTTATTTTGTTGTTATTTAGTTTTTTTTTGTGCCTTTATTTTCCTTGCTATAGGGGATTCCATTTTTGATGTCCGTTGTATTTTGTTTAAGGTTGTGCAAAAAATTAACAGAATTCGCACAGGTTTATGGGATTTATTTTTTACAGCTTGCATATTTCACACAGATATATATTTTTTTTTACGATTTTGCAGATTTTGCCTGTCTAGTGGAATTGTTTTTCGATTGGAGCATACCGTGAGATAAATATTAAAAAAGGGATTTTGTTAGAATCTGTATGGCAGATACAAAAAGCGGTGCAGAAAAGCAATTCAAATTTAGTTCATTTGTTTTTGGGTGTTTAAAGATTAAGAGAAACTTTTCAAAAAAATTTGTGCAATTTAGAAAATGGTTTGAAAATGATAAAGATAAGTTTTTGTAATGAAAAGGATTGAAGGAATTTTACATTTATTTAATCTAATAATCTATAGGATAATCTTATTTATGGTTTAATAATATTAGCCAAAAGATAGTTTTATCATTTATTGACACTACTACATATATTTTAATTGATATTTTGCGTTTCCTGCCAATGCCCAAAATGTATTTGTCAAACTATCAAACTATTAAACATACGGGTAGAAGGAGCCCCAAACAAACTTGTCTGCACCTTAAGGATTTGTGTCATGTTTGCCTTGCGTTGTTGGTGCTCCACTTAAGCAAAGATATCACCACAGGCCACAATCTATGGCATAATTCATAAACATTTGCTTACTCAGAAACATGTCACATTGCTGAACTAAACCCACTTCAACACTTTGCGGTCTTGCCAAGCACTTTACGTTACACGTTACACGCTACACGTTCTACGTTATACGTTACACTTGACAGCTGCCAGGCCAACCACTCGTATTCTGGCTGGCAAAACATTCAGCTGCCATTGCTAACAAAAGCATTACCCTAAACCTTAAACGAACTTTAGTCAGTTGCTAAATTATGAACAGGCTTCATTGCCTGCCGCACGGAACCTTGACCGCATGACAAGCTGAAAATGTTGAGTAGAGCTCTCTGGCTCTTTGGTAAATGGCAGCAGGAACCGCATCATGTCAAACACTCGACGGGCTGGCAGCTAACGAAAGCCTTTCATTTTAAGGATTATGGTCGACAATAAATTCAACAACTTTCTAATCAATTAGCCTTACAAATTTTACACTCAATTACCCAAGAAACGGCATTTAATAAGAATACTTACTTGGACTCTTAAGGGGTATTTTGATTAGGGATAGTCCTTTAAATGTTGTTACAAAAATTCAATAAATTATATAATTATTATTTATTATTTTCCATTCAGATAAATTGAATATTTACCCTAATAAAGTCAGCCATATTAGGGTTATTCCTTAAATTTAAACAGCAGTTAAGAATATTAATGCCTGGGCATCTGTACTTCAATCAACTCTGTTCTGTTCGCCTGTTTTATTTTTTTTGCACCCCATTTGAATGACTTGATTTGAGGCTTTGCCACAATTTCTTTTATTTATTTACTTTTATTTTTCATTTGTTGGCTTCTCTCCTTTTCCTTTTCCTTTTCCTCTTTGCCCATCGGAATTTGACTCGCCGCACATAATTTCCAATTAGGCCCCACGATGCGGCATTAAAATGAGTAAGTCGAGCATTTTACGCCGTACAGCATCATAAATAATTGAATAACTTACTCATTTCAGCGTTGAGTTGCACTCGCAGTTCCCCAGGCGAACACAATTCCATGCCAGACGCCATTTTTCTTGTAGTTGGCATTTTACTTGCCCGAACAGGCTCTTATCTAATGCTGACATGCACATTATGCTCGCACTCTCTCATCTCCTCTTCTCTTTCTCTCTCCCTCTTAAATTTGTCACAATTTAGCTGAAACGGAAGTTGCTGCAAGTTTTGTCTCGTCTTCAGCTGATTTGCTTACTTTCCACTCGTTTTATTTTTTCTCCTTTTCGCTGGCTGTTTATCAATCATTATGTCCTTCGCTGCAGAGGCTCATTATTGTTAGCCCTTATCACCTGGGCTCTCTGGCTCCTCCCTTCTGACCATTCGCTGTCCCTTACTTGCTGTCTTCTTCTTACTCCATTCGCGTAATTGCTTTATGCTCTGATTTATGTTTATCTTTCAGTCATTTTTTTACATTTACCTTTATCGCGCCATAGCACAGTTTGACCTTATTCCTTTAAACTTAATTTTGTCGGTGGCTGTAGGTGTAACTGTGTGTGTTGGTATGTGTGTGAATACAAAAGCATAAAGGTAATCTTTTGCTCAACATAAAGGGTGTCAGAAACAGGACTTCTATTGATAATTTTAAAGGATATTCGAATAATAAGTATTTGATCAATATATCAATATACTGCTCTTTTTATCGATAATTTTCGATTATAAGGTATTTTTAATCTTCATAAAATTAGAACCTGCTCAAACGGAAGATGTGACCAGGGGAGAACACAAGTAAAAGCTATGTAGAAAAGATAATCAGAAAACCATGGAAGGAAGTGACAAAGAGAAGAATAGATATCAGAAAGATGAGACATGACTCAACAAATAGAAAAAAAAAAAAAGAAATGCAAATGACACGAGAACAGTAAAGCAATGTGACATAATAAAGCGAAAACGAAAGAGAAGTCAAGATAGAAAATAAGAAAGAACAGGATAGGAAGTAGGATAAGATAAGCAACATTAAGCTTATATAGTAACTTTTAACAATGGTTTATCGATGTTCGAGTCTGTCTGCCAACGGATTTCAACTCTTTTTCATTTGCGGCACCCTGTTTCAAACTGGACAATCATCATAAAAGTGGCGTTAGTGTGCAGCGTGCCCGCAAATAGCTTTACCTGATGTCAACGCCCACACAACTGCAACCACACACACCGACACTCACACACACACACACACACACACACTCTCACATACACATCCTTTCAAATATTCACACTAAGCTGCACGATACTGATCAGCAGAGTAATGACTAGCTGATGGCATTTTCTTACGCTCCAGTTTAGCCCTTCTTATCGATATTTATGTGTGGTTGATAATCTACAGTTTGGCATTTATAATTATACGCATGTGAAGCTCAGGCTTGATGCTCGCATTTCATGCTATGCACGTAATGTGTAAATCGCACAGCAATTAATGATTTCGTCTCTTATCCTTTGTGGAGCAATTCTCTGCTACATTCTGACAGTTGTGCGCGATTATCCCATAAAGCACAAAAAAAGAAAACACTCAAGATAAGCCAGCAAAAAAAAATATTTATATATATATATATAATATGCCTGACTCTGAGATGCTCTGTGTCTTTATAATTGTGAATAATTATAGAAAAAGAAATTTTTTTTAAAGGGCAGCTTACAAGCTAATGGGCATATCTACCCCATTATGTGTGCATTGCTTGGATTCAAACCAATTCATAAAAGCTTTACCATCAAGTTTTAAGTTTCGTTTTTAAGCCCCTACTTGATGGTAAGTTGCTTGTAAACCGCTTTTTAAGCATTTACTACTTATGTGAAGTTCATGCGTGCCTGCTTTTTAAGTACGTGCACATACCCTGCTTTACATGTCCATAGGGTATGCGCAAAGCAGCAGCACGCAAAGTTCGTGTTCGCTATGTTTCCCTTGGCTCCAAATTAAATAAAAATACAATCAAGCGTCGTGGTTCGCACTGCTGCTGTGTCTTCTCGCTGATGGCTGCGTGACTCAGCATTAATCTGCTGGACTGCAACTCGCTCTCGTTCTTGCTCTAGCTCTGCCTCTGTCTCTCTCTCCCTCTTTCCATATTGCATAACTAGTGTGCGGGAGTATGTCTGCTGCATGCGTACGTGCCTGCAACACCTAAATGTATGCAACAATAGTTTTGCACTGGCTGCGTCCAGTGGGACTCGTAGAGATTCGTCCGTGCAACGTCTGAGTATGAATGCCGCTCAAATTGAAATTCTTTATACATACGGTATACAGTGTTCTGTTTATCTAAGCGTTCCGACTCCTACACTTCCACTTACCCTTTAGACCGCCCTTTCTCCCTGCTCCCTTTGCCGCTCAGTGTCTGTCTAGCTGTCTAGTGTTGCCCTCCCAGCTCTCAGCTGTCGGTCCGTTACTCTCTGCAGTTAAAGTTTTGTCAGCCCTAATGTATGCAAGGGTTTTCTGAGCTTAAAAGTGTTTTAGTGTGCGTCTACTGCAAATGCACTTGAGCTGTGCTTTTCGTTTGAGGCGTGTCAGTTCCTATATGGGTTTACCTCAATTTTTCGGCAAACTTGAAATAACATTTTCTTATATTAAAAAGCATTTGTTGTGGAGCATTTTAAATTAAAAATAAAAATTTATTGGAGGATTCGATGTAAAAACCCTCGAATAAATTTATTTAATTTATTATATGTACATAGATATTATATAGATATTAAAAAAAAAAATTAAAAAAAAAAAATAAATAAAAATAATAAAAATGAAATATTAGAAGAAATTTAAAAAATAAATAAAAATAAAATATATTAAAAAATACATATATTTATACTATATTTATAAAATTAAATGCAAAATATTTTGAAACGTTTAAATAAAAAAAAGCAATTTAATAATATTAAACAGCTTTAAAAATAAAGCGCATATTTTTGCCATAAAAAATAATTTTGAAAAAAAGTAATTAATATATAATTTATATATAAAATCAATATTTTCAGAATTTTATAAATATCTAAAAAAAACTCATATTATAACCACTATATATAATAATTGTTTATGCATTATAAAATATTAATCATACATTTTTGAAATAAAAAAAATTAAAAAAAATAAATGATTTATTATGATATTTATTTACAAAAACAAATATTTTAAAAATTGTATTTATAACTAAAAAAAATATTTTAAATTAAACAAATAAATATAAAAATTTATTATGCATTACAAAATTATTTGCTTTACAAATTTTTGGTTTTATGCCAAATACAATTTAAAACCCTCAATCATATATGTAATCATTACTTCACTAAAATGTAGTATATATAAACTATGTTAACAGGGTAATTTGTAGTTTAGCATGGCCAACTCTTAGTGTAACCATAACTGTCAATCATTTCGTGCAAAAGTGCCATAACATAACGCACTCTAATTAAATTCCATGAGGTCATATGTTGTGCATGCGCTTTGCATGTATGTATCTGCACATATGTATGTGTATTTATATGTATGTAGCATACCTGTCCTGGAGCTATGCAAAATGTATTTGTAATTGATATTTTCATTGTCATTGAAATGTGACATTTTTGTTATCGTTTGCATTTAAATGACAATAACAAGAGCATGAGACCAACAGCTCGTATACCACATATCTTCTATTCGTTTGACAGCTGCACTGAAACATAAAAAAAATGGCTGCGTATGTGCATGTGTGTGTGTGTGCGTCGATTGCTGAAAGTACTCGTTCATTTAATATTTTCCTTTGTAGTTTTTCCTGTTTGCCCAACAGTTCATTATGATATGCTGTCTGTTGTTTGCATCTAAAAAAATTCATTTTAATTAAAAAGAATTTGCATTGCATATTTTAGGATGTGCTGCACCTGACACTAGCACAAACACTCACAGAGAGTGAAAGAGAGAGAGAGAGAGAGAGAGAGAGAGAGAGTGGGTGAGAGACGGATAGAGAGATGAGTGAGAGCGAGTTACACACACGAGCATTAGTCCATTTATTTCGGTACTGCCTGCAATTCAATTAGTGTGCACACACAACAAACATTAACACACACACATACAAACACACACGCACACACACACATTCTCACATTTTAATTAAATAAATTTGGTGCGTTTCCTGATGTCATAAACCTAGCTGCAGCAGCCATAAAGGCATGAAAATGAAAACATTTAACCGTTGCTTGCATTACACACGTCCAAAAAGGGTGAAGGAGGAGGCTGAACTGGAGGAGGCGCGGTCTCTGGAGCAATGTATAACTGCATTTAGTTAGTTTGTTTGCAACGAATGCAAAGAAAATTGCCTGCAGCAGCAGCTGCTGACTGCTTTGGCTGCTTGTGCCTGTGCGCTGCGTCCTTAACAGATTTTCTGCCTGGGCTATAGTTTCATATAAACAAATATGTGTGTGGGTGTGTGTGTGTGTGTGTGTGTGTCTGAGTGTCATCTTGCGGCTGCATTCGTGCACACATAATCAAATTTTAGTTGACTTGCCTCTGCGACTCGTTAGTGCCGCATCACGTGACAGAATTTGTTTTTCTGTCAGGTTGCGTTTAATTGAACTGACGAAACTAGTTTTTAGGCATTTAGGCATTTTGCATTTCAATTTTTGGATCATATTTAGCACAATAATTATGCTAAATTAACAGCTCTAGATAATTTAGCTTGACATTGCTAGGGATTTCACAATTGAAATTTAGTTAAATTTATATCTCTTTTTATTCTCGTTATTAACTCTGCATTATTTATGCTTATGTTTGGGTTTTAGAGCTGAATATAAATTTCCTTAAATATATTCAAACTCGAATAAGATTATCGAACTATGATGTATAGAGTTATGTATAGAGTTGAGTTTAATATTCTGAAAAATAGAATAGGAATAGGAAACTTATGTATACAGTAATGCATCTGAAATAGAATAAAAGTAAACCAATTCTTAAGTATTTTAATATAATATTATATATGGTATCTAATGCACTTTCTATTACATATTCTCTAACTTTATTTATATCTTATCCATAGCTCTCCATTTAAAAGCAAATATTTATTTGTCAGTTTGTTCCAAATTCCGCATTTGCAGCTCTATTTGGTGTGGTCCGGTCTGGTCCCTAGTTCAGGCAAATATTTGGGCACAAACCAAACGATTGTAAACCCTGTGCAGCTGCCCACAACTATTGCTGGCTAATTAGGCAACATTTTTATGGCCCATTTGGAGCTTTGGCCAGGCCAAGCCAGCCGAGCTCTTTGGCCCACAGATAACAACGAATGCCTCTTGGCTGTGGCCAAAACTTAACTTTACTTTGCTCGTATTTTATGGCATTGAATCTCATAGTAAATTATTGTTATTATTATTTTGTAGTGGGAAGGGACAGGATGGACAGACGGTTCTGGTTGTGCGGGCAACAGCTGCATTTGCAGGCTGGTTGGTCAGTGTGGTCATCCAGTGTCGAAAGTAAATACTAAGCAGATTTGACAAAGCCACCCTAAGCTGGTCGGAGTTGGCAAATGGGCTTTGCTGGGGCTTTCGGGCGCTTGCTCACCGAATTACAGAGACAGCAAATAATTATTTATACAAATGGATGTTTTGAGCAACAAGCCTCAGCCCGAGCATAATTGCCTGTGGCTTTGCTCTATATGCATTTTGTCATTCGACTGTCGACACTTCATATTGTACAGAGTATAACAGTGGAAGGCGCCTTTGGCGTCGATTTTCTTGAAATATGGTATTTAATTATCTTTGTGTATGAAATGCTGTATATTTGAATTTTAGTTTGTAAAAGTAAATGAAATTTAATTAAATCTTAAAGACTTTCGCTTTGAAGAAAATTTGATATTGCAATTTGAAAGTGTTGAGTAGGTGTTAGGAAAATATGTTAACCGTGTTGAATAATTTTGATTTGAAATAATAAAATTACATATTTATTTATTAAAAATATATTAGAGTACTTAGTACTAACCATTTCATTTTGAGATATCCTTAATTAACTTCTTTATTTCTTGATTAATATTCGTTTCCTTAACTAGGTAATATTTTTAGTATGCAAATACCCTATACTAAAATAGCATCCAAAGCCTGTGTAGCTTATGTAAAAATCAGGTTAAAACTTAGCTCATTTGAACAACAATTTTGGTTTTTATATTTTTTATTTAACTGAGCTTGTTTTCACTGCTGTTGCCTGTACCATATTTAAGACCCCGCTCCGACCCGGCACGAACGAGCAACAACAATGCGAACAATATAATAATAATGCTTTAGCAAAAGTTTTAAGCAAATAAAAAGTATATACAGTATGTATGTATGTATATGTAAGTCTGTATGTATGTGTGCCAAAAGGTATGTACAATGCACGTGGCTAAAGCTTAAGGTAAGCAACTTGTTCGTTCGTAGGGGTCTTTTAGGGGAGCGGTCTTTCAATTTAATGCTTCGTTACCTTTTTTGGAGCGAATGTTGAAACATTTTCAAGTGGCCCAAAAGCACTTGGGTAACAAGTTTGAAGTGTGCTATACGAAAAGAAATTGAGCTACCCGAAAAATTGGTGAGCCTTTTATTGTCAAGGACTCGCGCCCGAAAGCTATCCATAAAACAATAACTGAAAGATTTATTGCATGGCTACCTTTGTGATGATTCTTTGTCTCCGTGTTGCCTTTATGGTTACATATTTTTAATAATATGAGCTTTGGATTTTAAAGTGCTTCGAGCTATGGGCGTGGATATTTTTTATAACATAATGCGGAAATATTGTCAACACAACGAAGTTGAGATCTAATTTGCTTTTGCACTGGCTGGCTGGAGTAGGGAGTAAGTAGTTGGGTTAGAGGAAGGTTATAATGGGAAAATGGAAAAATAAGTATTAACAATGTTACTTGATGCCAAGCGTAGTGTGGCCAGAGGCTAAACTGAGAAAGAAGAAGGACGCATAATGAAGGAATCTCAAGAGCTGAAAGAAAAGAGAGAAAAATGTAATTAGCATGAGGCATGGATACTCAAGAAGGAGACAGGAGGGTATGCAAAGGGAAGAAATTGAATGGAATAGATTAAATAAAAGCTACATACGTAAGGAAGTATTTATAACTTAGAAACATAGTTAAAGATATAATATACATATGTAGATAATGAAATAAAAATAGATTTATTGTGTTGTTTTTTTTTTTTTAAGTAAGCTAAGAATATAGATAAAGATTTTTACAAAAATAAAGAGACATGTTCTCTATATTTACTTATATAGAGTGTTTTCTATATTAGTTTGTTCATATGAACTAGATCATGATTCATCTGTAAAAGGGAATTTGTTTTAGTCAGGTATTTTAGAAAAATTTAAAAATGAAACAAGCTATATTTAGCTCCCTTACCATTTAATGAACTAGTTTTTAATTGATTTAGCTCACTCTTAACGTGTATTAGTTAATTCCTTAAATGAAACACTTAATCGCATTATCTTTGTTTTACCCCAAGCAATCTGTTTGCTGGCTAATTGAAATATTTGTACCAATGCTCTAGGTCTTATCATCTTTGAGAAATGCTCACATGAACGCCTCGCTCACTCCCCTTGGGGCCGTTTCACCTGCTCTGCAGTTGGAAGCCAATATAATTTTAACAATGTTAATAAAATGAATTTGCATGCATAATTAACTAGACGTCTCCCCTGCAATTTGCTGCCCCATCTAGCCTCAAGCTGACAGCTCGTCGCGCGACATACACCCCGCGGCTATGATGCATGTGTGACATTAGCGCAAACATCAGGCCAAGTAGCTCATGACAGTGGGTGGGCGGGGCAACGTGCCCAGCGCTTAGAATGAAATTAAGGCAATTGGGGGAATGCCTAATGTGAGGTTAGCATATAAATGGCCCACTTGAGTGGTTTTGCTTATCTTCAGTTGGTACTTTAAGTGATATTTTCAGACTGTTTCTGTTAAAGTTGAGTAAATTATTTTAAAATCCATTTGAGGTAAATTTAAGTCTTAACTGTTATGGAATTATAACTGGACAAGATAGATATAGTCTTCATTCAATCTGAAATCGAAAATATTCAATTTTTGGCTGTTAACTTTGAACTAGTTCCAGTAAGAAATAATTTATTTAAAGAATATTTCTTATGCCCTTCACAGCTTATTATGGGAATTATTGTGTTGTATCCTAGGCCGAATAGACCACATCAACTGTTCGCTGCTGACATCTATGCCAGCTTATAAGTTGAGAACTTTGAACTAGTTCCAACAAAGAGTTTTAATGTTAACAGAACTTTTCCTTTGCGTTTCATGGCTTATTAAATAAAATATCTTGTTGAAAGTCATGAAATTCCACAGAATTTGCTTATGCACTTTTACCTTCTCTTTCATTTCTGCTTTAATATACTTTTATGTTCTTATTTTTTGCTGAGCTCCGGCATCGCTCATCCAGTCTTTCAGTTTATTAGCTCACTATTAGCTCTTTCCTGCGATTATGGCTTTAACTTTTGATACTTTAAACAATTTTTTCTGGATTGTTTTCATTTCTCTTGTGCTTCTCACAGCTTTTTTTCTGTTTTTTCTGTAATTTTTTTTTTTTTTTACTTCTCGCGAAACTCGCCGCAAAAGTGAATAACCCTTTATGACTGCAGCAGACGCGTTTGTTCTTTTCTTGATTCACGGCCTTTTGAATTTATATTTATGATTTGCACTACGCCGTTAGCCAACTTTGAATTGGTCTCATTTTGGCCAATGGCCAATTAAGTTCTTCTCTAGCCATAAAAAAGGCTAGTGGCCGCTCTCCATTACCAAATTAGTTATACCCTTTCCTGAACATTGGATTTTTTACAACACTTTGCCTGCAATTCAAAGCGGGCAGCCGCAATCAGTAAAACTTTAAGCTGGGCATCAACCACACCTTGTAGCAGGCATAGTTCTGATCATTTGGCAAACTATTTTGATGTCTGTTTATATATGTCTGTCTCTCATCTCATCCTAAATCTGTTTTGCTCTAATTTGGTTTCAATTGAGTTGCCTTATTTAACACTTGGCTAAATTGAAATAACTCAAGCATTTCTCAAACACTTGGCTTAGTTAACTGGAATCAAAGTCGGCAACTTCTGAAGCTCATCACCTATTATTTCGGTATTCATAATAATTTGGGTCAAATGTGTTCGCAGTCAATTAAAATGAATTATAAATTCAAATTGAAATCATTGATTTGCTTCATTTACCTAAACTGAGCAGAGATTTAGCAGTGCATATATAATCCATTTCAATTTTAGACAATAACAAATGCAATTCTCAATAGCAATGACTTCTCCATTAAAGACTTAAAGCTAAACTCAATGTCAATTGCTAGGGGTAAATGTAAGAAATGAAACTTAAACCCTTAAAAATATATTCGCTATATATATTTTTTCATTTAAATATTTTTTAATAACTTGGTTTTACATTAATATTTTTTTTTATATTTATATGTATATTTTTTGTATTTACATGCACATTTCTTATTGGCTTTAAAACATGTTTCAGAACTTACATTCCATTTAATTTCGCACAGCGTGTAAAAATATCAGACGAAAAAGGATAGTTGTGCAAAAAATGTTCAATTTGCATCATATTTCATTTGGGTTGAATAAAAATGTTAATTTTTTGTACCGATTGCAGGTGAAGCTGCATCAAACTGCCATAAAAACCCACTCCCACTTGACTCCATAAATAGCATCGATTCCGGTAACTGTCGAAATATCTTCCTTGTTTTTTTAGAGTAATGGATAAGGTATCAATAAAATGGAAAAAAGTAGCGACATTTTTTTGTAGCCAAAATCAGCATTCTTTCAGCAGCCCGAGGGCACAGCGAGTGCCCGAGTCGGTGGCAAGGGAAGGAGCATAATAAAGGAACTCCATGGGAGATCAGCATTAACATCCTTCACTTCTCTTCACGTTGTCATTGATGAATTTAACATTTGGTTGTCAACGCTTTTTGGCTGCGCTACTTTTATGTTCTGCCAGAGGGTATAACAATGGTCGTGAAATGTTTAAGTCATTAAAGAAGAGTATATTCAAGTCTAGGGAAAATATATAGGGTAGTTATGGGGATGAAATTCTAATAAATAAACTTGAAATGAAAATTCTTTAAATTTGTTCGAAGTTGATATCTAATATAAAACTCAAAATTATAATACTCAAAATATGTTGTATTTTCGTTGTTAAATTTAGTTAACAGTCGAACAGATTTCTATCAGTTAACATTCATAAATACCATGAGCATATATAAACATATATCTATTTTATTTATGTTTATTTTATTCACATCCTTAAAAACCTTATTTATCACTTTTAATTAGAATTTCAATTTTAGATTTAATTCTTCAGATACAGTAAACGAGAAAAGTTTTTCAGTTAGGGTATTCCCGCTTTGTCTAGCCTTAAAGTTCTGTTACGTCTTTTGTTCTTTGGCTTTGTCTTGTCGTCATTTTTAATATGCAAGCCATTTGCCATAGATATGCGGGTATTGAGATACTTTTTGTAACTTTGTGTGTGTGTGTGTGTGTGTGTGTGTGTTTGTGTGAGGGGAGGCGGGACATATTTCAAAGTGGGCGACAACTGGGGGCTCGCCGTTTTACGGTTTCATTTGGCTGCCATTAACCATAAAATGGCTGTCATCCCAGATGGGCGCCATTTGCCCATTTACCAGCACGTCTTCTGGCAAAAAACTGTTTCGTAATTATGCCCCTAAAAAATGCATAAAAATGCCCTTAAAAATTGCTAGAAAACTGAAATTGTATCTGTTTTTATTGTGTTAAAATTTCCTTATGCATTTTTTACATGTTTCCTACATATTTTTTTAACGAAGTTTTATCATTTCCTTTAATTGCAGCGCTACTCAATTGAAATTGTGTTAGAATTTAAAGGTAAGTGCAGTAATTCACCGAATTTTGTAGCAGAATTACATAATTGATTCCAACAATTAAGTTAAATTTTTATGCTGCAAGTATTCCCTAACTAGATTACATTTCATTTAAATTTTGGAGAATTTTTTGCCAAGAATTTTCTGTGAAAAACTTTATATCACATTACTCTTAGAGGTTAAATTTCGTTTAAAACGTTCGTGGAAATTATAAAACACTTTTTTCAACCATTTAACTTTGTGACCTCAGCGCACAACCAACTCATTAGGAATACCCTAACGCCCCATTCTTCCAGCCAGCCACGAAAAAAAAATAAAACTAGCTCCGCAAATTTCTTGGCCGAAACCGAAAAATTTTAATTGCACACGGAAAATTTAACGCCACGGAATATGCAACGCATTTCGCCTAATTGCAATTGCCTTGCACTAAATTTTTCCAACTGACCCAATGAAGCATGCCACGCCCCTTGCAAAAGGCCACAGGCCACATCCCATCCCATCCCATCCGCCCTGGCAATCGCTGAAGTAGAAAACGCAGCGTCAAACCTAATGCCGAAATGTAATTTAAAATTTTTGTGCGACGTTAGCACGAATCTCACTCCACTTTCGATTTGAATAGACTTGCTCGGATAGAGTATTATTATTGAATAGGGCATAGCAGAGGCCATAAAATAGTATTATATTAAGTTCCATTATATTGCTGAGGGGCTTTGCTTACTTTCATTGATGTCAAAAACGTTCTTTCTGAGAATTGACTGAAATATATATTTTTAGTAGGTGTATATTTAGTATTAATTATTTTTGTGTATGTATTTAAGTTGAGCTATGTCAAGAATGTTAAAGAGAAAGATGTCTCTTCATTAAAGCCATTTTCAATATATTACTCTCTAAAATATTGTAGCTTTTTTCATAATTTATAATTATTAATATGTTTATTTTTTTAAGAAAATGAAAACAATTTATGAGGACACTTTTAATATAGAAAGTATTTGTAGACTGACAAAGTATCTTAAAGCAAAATAAATTAAACTCCATATATATACTTGAATATCAAACGATATATATTACTTGAATATCAAGAGTATTACAGCTTCGGCAGCTCAAAGTTCTTTATTTTATCTTGCCTCAATTCTTTTATCGTTTTGACTTGAGGCTCGTTGATTAAGCACCGCAAATTATGCTCTCAAAACCGTGAGAAAAGTTTTGAGGCAGTTTGATTGGATTTTTTGATATATGTAACATATATATGCGGTTGTATGTATGTGCGTGTGCATGGGGCTGAGTGAATATGCCTTCTGGGTGGCAAGGTAACTAACTAACTTTTTGCTCAAGCTTAATTAACAGCTTAAATAGCTGTTCGTATCTCAATTAAGCAAGCGCGTGGCCGGACTTAAGCCAGACAGAGCGCGGGCATTGGGCGGACTTCGCAGAGCACGCAGTTTAATCGCGCCTAACGCTCATGTTGCGCTACCCACTATTGTGTGAAGCCGTCAATGTTGGTCCACCCTGCAACCAGAGCAGCCCAGCCTTTGTTACGTCAATTATGCAATGGAGCGTGGCACAAGAGCCGAGAAGGGGCGGGAAAAGCGGTAAAGCACGTTACGTTACGTGCTGCACTTGTTGCCACCGAAGTTGCAAGTGGCAACTTTGACAGCGTTAATTTACATGCCTGGCCTTCCACTGCTGTTGAGCCCTCTTCACACACACGCACACACAGACACACAGTCTCACATATGCCTGTAATTAATACGTTTGGGTGTGGGATAACATTGGTATGCATATGCATTTGCAAAAGCTTACATTGAGAATTTCGATCAACAGCAGAGGCAGCAGCAGCAGCAGCAGCAGCAGCAGCAATGTTTTCAATGGTATTTGCTGATTCGATTAGAAGTTGAAGATGAACATTTTTTGCATAGCAGCCTCAATGGGGGGCCTGTGCATACATTAACCTAGTAACTGGAAATGCTTTGATAAAAGCCAAGTTATTTTCCGTTTCAGTTGAACACAAGTGTGAAATACAACAGCTTTAAGCGAGTATGTATGTGAAGGTATTTTAAAGTTGCAGATAGAGAAATTATCAAGTGAAGAAATGTTTGCGATTTCAAATAGTGTTTAGAATTGTTTAAGAATTTTGTTTTGTTAAAGAAGAAAGTTAACTTTTGAGTATTGATAGCTAGATAACAGTTCAGGACAGTGCAGGTAAATGCTATGAATGCTGTTAAGGTGGTATAAGGGGATGAGCTTTATATTCCAATAAGTTAGTGTAAACTTTGGATGGAGACGGATAGTGTATAAAAATCTTTTAAAATTCGATAATATGTATTTTTTTTATATAGTATATGACAGATTTAATTTTGTGGAGTGTTACTTTCTTAAGAGCTTAAAATACTGATATGTTAGCATAAGCTGGAGTAGAAAAAGTGCCATTCGAGTGAAGTGATGAATGAGATAGATAGTATTGATGATCCATAAATTGAACACAAAAATAAACAAATCAAATTTCTATTTAACATATTTTGTCATCGATGATATAGCTCATATCGCATCTGAAACTTCAAGTTACATTTATCCTTTGATCAAAATAAACTTTTGTTTAATTGCAATTTGTCAGCAGAACAGCTTTTTGTCTATCAAAACTCTTAACTATTTATGGCCCAATATAACTTTACTATGTCTGTTGAAAATTGAAGATCTTAGCAGCCAGCGCTTTTGTTATAAGTTAGTATATATAATAGTATATATACATAATTAGATATAGTATATATTTGCATTACCTCCAATTATTTCATTAAATATAAATAGTTGAAAGTGCTTTAAAGCAACATGTAAACTTTAAACAGTTAAAAGCCACCTCTATCAATGCACCACTTAGCTCGATGTTGTACAATTTGTGCTGGTAATGCAATTGATTTCAATAATGTATACAATATGCTTAAAAAACCCAACAGAACACACGCACACACACACACATTGATGTATAGGTGTGTGTGGACATATAATCTCATTTGCCTAGGCACAACACGTCGCACGTATCATCAGTCCCATGCCGCTACTCTCCCAAGCTCCTCTTAAAAGCTCGCCCACAATTTTGACGCGTCCACGCATAAATTGATGTGCCCCTTGCTGTGCCATTGACAGCCTATTGCTGCTGACAGCTCATTCTCTTTCTCTCTCTCTCTCTCTCTCTCTGGTTGCTAGTATTAGGAGGGCTACAAACCCCCTTGTAGAGGGGTGCCACATGAATAAATATCCATTTAAGCGCTGGTCATTCTGCCGGTCACAGCTGTGCGAGCTCCAATTGAGCCCGGGGACAACAACCACCGCAGACGACAAACAATTGTCAATTAAATTGTGTCTGTTCGAGAGTTGTGTCTCCAGCTACTCGACAATTCACTCGTCTCCGCTCGATTCCTCCTGTCCTGACGTGCCGCACACAGCAGGTGTAAAGCCCACACGCTTTAAAGGCGCTGCACAGCGATTTGCATAAAAAGGTTAACCCACATTCCGTCCCAGACCCCTTTTTTTCCCGTAATCGAACCAACTGTTGCTGCTGTCAACCCCCCTTTTTACTGGTTTCTCCCTCTCTCTCTCCTCGCATTTCTCTCTGCTTTTTCACTGTGTCTCAATTTCCATGCGTTAATTAAATTTTATAATTTTTACGCACAATTGAGCGCCGGAGGTAACTGAAATGCGATACCTGCGCTCTCGCTGAACTTCATAAACTTGTGGTTCGGCTTACTATTAAAATTTATGGTTAAATTTTTGCGAACTATAAACAATTAAAATTGATTGATGTGGCCTACAGTTGACAGCTTATTAATTGTGTTCAATTAATTAATTAGGTGTTCGATTTTACATTGAAGTTAAAAATCATATACAAATAATAATTTTTACTTAGTTCAGTAAAGATGAAGCTGCTAAAAAGTTAATTGGCCAATAAACTATAGTTCATAAATAAATAAATAATTTTATATACTTATATTATTTAGTCTACTTTTAGCGTTTTGGATATAATCAAATAATATTAATAGATAAAAATAAATATTTATTCCTTATTTTGAGTACAAGTTTAACAAAAGTTATAATTTAAAATATATACAAATTTTAATATAAAAAATGAATATAAAACAAAAACAGAGTAACTTTTTGCCGTAAAAATTAAAAACAAAAATAAATTTTTTCTATATTTATTAAAAAATTTCAATATATTTTTTGCGTTAAATAAAATAAAAATTGATGTTTGTTATATTATTAAAATATTTTTTTTATTTCTGATTTTTTTTCTATTATTTATATATTGGTTATATTATTATTAATATATATTAATGTATATTTATATTATAGATTTTTGGTCTTCTTATATTTTATTAAAATATTTTTTATATATTTTTTTAATATATTTTTTTTTATTTATTTAAAAAAATTTTTTTATTTTATATATTTTTTTTATTTTTTATTATATTAAAAAATATTTTATATATATTTTTAATTTTTTTTATTGATGTATCTTTAATTTTGATTTCATTAAATATATTTTTGCATTTGTTTGAAAAGTTTTTCTAATATTTATATTTGGTACGTGTTAATTGTCGCACGCGCAAAGTATGCAAAATAAATAAATATATAAATACATTTTTAGTAATACCCTGCCTTTGTTTGATTGCGTGGGCGTTTGTGTGTATTTACTCAAGCGTCTATATCCCATTGGCGAAACCGACCTAAAAATCCTAATAAAAAAGGGTCGAGCTGTCTGCGAAGTAACCCTTGAAATATTTCATTTTCTTTTTACATTATTTTACTGGGTTTGTCGCTGCTAAAAATTTAATTTCGTAATTGAACGATCAGATGCACCTAACCCAAGCCCTTGCCCACTTGAATGTGTGTGTGGGTGGGTGTGTGCTCCCTTTCGCCTCGTTGGCCCCTTTCTATTGCCCACTTGACTTCGCTTTGGTGTAGCAAGCAGCAATTTAATTGAAAATTTATCAGTTTCACATTTCATTTGCATATGTGCACAATTTCCTTCCCTTACACTAGCTCTGGCATAGAGGCTAGAGTAGACTCGAGGCTTTTCCAATTTGCATCGTTGACATTTTTAGTACATCTGAATGGGATATCTCTTCGTCGTATGACCCTCATGGGCACCAGCAATTTCCACAAATATTTTCGGTCCTGCCTATAGCCTAGAAATTGTTATTATTTTCTAACCACCTCTCTGGCACGTAGAGCCAAGCTGTTATATTTGCATTTGCTCAATACACATTTTGAGAATAGTTTTGGGTAGCACTTGAACATGCGCTGTAAAGGAAGGTAGAAGTATTTTATACATTTCTTTTCCCAGCTTTAAACAAAAAATTCATTTTTTTATATTTTACGATCTATCAGGTATTAGATTCTTAAATAAAACTTCATTCTTATCAAAATCGTTTCAATTTATAACATAAAATCAATAAAATTAATACGTGGTATTAGCTAGTTCATCATTCTCGCTATATACACGCTATTATATTTAGAGCTCTGATATTTCTGAATATCAAACAGAAAGCTATTGTTAAATATATCTATTTTGAAGGCTCCTCTCTTATGCCATGAATCGCTCTAATTAAGCGATAAAATCAATAGAATAAATGCGTGGTATTAGCTAGTTCATCATTCTCGCCATATACATGCTATTATATTTAGTGCTCAGATATTTCTGAATGCTAAACTGAAAGCTATTGTTAAATATTATCTATTTTGAGGACTGCTCTCTTATGGCATGAATCGCTCTAATTAAGCGATAGCTGAACGAAAAGAGAAAGAGAAAGAGAAACAGCAAGAGATGTAGCTAATTGCTTGATTGTATAGTGTCCATACGACTTGGTGCTGTTGCTTGTATCCACTTATTGATTTTGTTCGCTTGACAGTAATAACTTAATTAATATAAATGAGAATTTTGCTCACTTGAGCATAAGTGAGACAGCGTGGAAGGATGCTGCTTATGTTTGGATCAAAGTTTGCCATCAACTTATACTGATGAAATATTTCGTTATCAAAGTTAGTTAATTAAAACTGGACTACGATTGATTGGAGCTAGAAATTTAAAAGTAGTTTAAAGTCTCTGGCGAGTGCAGCCATGATAACTGTTTAGAAGCAGCGCCAACTGTTTGCACTATATAATTTTATGAGCTGAGCTGCATATGCTCTATCTAGTATCTACCGATAAACTTGAATGACTTTCAGCCATATTTATATGCTATTAAAATTCCCGCAAGCGCAGAGCTGAATCGAGATGACATTGTATGACATCGTTAAAATATTTGCGCTGAGAACATTAACTGCCAGTCGCTTAATGCAGGGGCTTATGTGCAGGGGCATGTCTGTGTATGTGAGTGTGTGTGTGTGTGTGTGAGTGTGTATGTGTGTGCACATGACATGCTGTTTTTATTAATTTATTTTTATGTTTAATAACAGGCTGCGCTGGCGCCATATGATAGCCATAACAATATCGTCAATGAGGTTGTAAATTATAAAAACTTCATTTTGTGGCAATATCTAAAGGACACCCACACACACACACCCACACGCACATTTTATTTTATCATGCCTGCCATTCCATAATAATATTTAAGGTCAGAGCTTTTGTTGAACGATTAACGGCTGTCAGCAGCTTAAAGCGCTGCACTCCCAGCAATTAAAGCGACAGTTCAAATGTGGTCAAATGGGTGCTGGGAATACGGATTAATGAAACAGCGAAAACGTTTTTCCCACAATATTTAAGAGTTGCACACAGTTCCACACAGACAGCACCGCAAACACTTTCCTCAACTTGTGCTCATTTACGCATTGCGGTTGTTTAATTAATATCAAGCTGATTAATTAGTGTTTGTGTGAGAAATCCAATATGCCAAAAGCCCACATATTTAAAGCGTCTGCCAACAATTGATTTCATTATGCGACTGCACACTGAAAGGTTCCATTCGAAATTGCCATTAATTTCATTAGCAGTAGCACTTCGATGTAGCTAAAGGTATCGATGCGTGTGCGGTTGATATAATTACCGAAAACCACATCTGATGTGGCATCACATTGTGCGAATTTGTATAGTTAGTGGAGAAGTTCAAAGGAAATGCTTGATATATACACATGTATAATTGTTATATATATGTTTGAAATGGTATTTCGCATTCTCGATAATAATCGATAAATTAATTTGTTATCTAAATGTAACTTCTGTACCACAAAAATTTACTTTCTTTGTTTTCTTTAATGATATTTTTGTATACCTCGCGAAAGAGGAGTCTAAAAGAAGTATGACCCCTATTAAAATTTAAAATCCCCTTATATTATCCAGTTATATATATTCTATATTCCTGTCATATTCTCTCACTCCCATAATGCTCTACTCCCACGCACTTCCCATCAAATAAATCGCTAAAGAACCCGATTTTAAGATTGATTTTTATTTTGATTATAAAATAATATTAAATAGAAATCAAATAAAAATTGTTTAGCCTTTTCCCAAGCTCTTGCAGCACCCTCTCTGCTGCCGGGCGTTGTTCAAACAAATCCATAAACGTCAGGACCACAAAACACAATTCTCAGCGTCGTTTGCAGTCAAATTTGCTTTTGCCTGGGGCCTTGCTGCAATCCAAAGTTTGTGCTTATCCTTCCACTTGAAACATTTATACGTATATTGGAATTATATTGCATTTTTATTACCTACGCGTATAAATTCTATTTTGTTGTTGTTTTCATACTTTTTGTATGCGTGTGTGCGTGTGTGTGTGTGTGTCACAGCGGGCTGTCGGGCACGCAACATTTTAAAAAATAATTTCGCTTGATACAATTTCTTGTTTGTGTGTGTATTATCGCCGAAATGTATGCAAATACACATACACATATATAACGTGAAGCAGCCGTCGCCGCAAACACACAAAGCTGCAAACAAGCACGCAAACACACACACATGCTTAAGGCGGCACATGCGGCGTATGCGTAATTTTTATTTGCATGCCAGACAGACAACGACATCGTCGCCGTCCGCCCTGCGGCTGCTTATCATTTTATGCGTGTGCTTCAGTGAGTTCCTGTGTGTGTGTGTGTGTGTGTGTGTTTATATATACATATTAATTTGAGTTTATATGTATGTGAATCTGAGTATCGCAACCCTGCAGTAGCAGCATTTGGTATAGCGGACAATTCAAAGTGTTCTTACTTACGATTTCGCCTTGATTTAGTTGCTATAAAAATTACAATCTAATTGAAATAGTTGATATTCATATATCATTTAATATTAAAATTTCATATGACATCTTCAACTATATTACTCTCAATTCAAAGATTAATTAAATGTTTAATTTATGCAATTTTAATCAAGCATTTAAAACTGTTTTTTTTTTTGTTCTTTTTCTTTCCTGAACAATTTGTCAGACATTTCGGAATCAGCTTCATAGCATTTCCTCTTTTGTTTTCGCAATATATGTATATATAATTTTTTCCGGGCGAATTAAATAAACAAGTTGAATTTTATTTTATGCGCGCAGGCGAGAGGAAAAATAAATAATGTGAGGTGACATTTGTCGTTGTTGTTATTGGTTGTCTCTTTTCTTTCGTTTTATATGAGTGGGTGGTTAGGTGCTGTCCTTAATGTGTTTTCATGCCTTATTTAAAATGATTTTCGCTTTGCCACTCAGGAAATTATTTACGCTTATTGTTTTTTTTTTCGCACCGGAGGAGCTCGACATATTCCTCGCGTGTCTCCGGCGGGCAACTGTTGCTTCAGTTAATCATTTTGCGGCCGTTCGTTATATTTCAGCTCAATTACGTTGGTTACTATAGAGCAATCATAACTGAACTGTGCGCTGACAAAAGCGGACAGCAAAATCGAAGTAAATAAATGGTCGAGAGAACAGCTGCTATAGAATATATATACAGTGCCCAATACACAATATAATTTTCAATAAAAAATTCAATTGCATTCACGCCAAACAATTCGAAAAGACAAACGGAAAGCGAACAAGGCGAAGCGCCACAAGAGGCACAAAATGAAAACTGAATGAGTGAAAAGGCACAAAACCCAAACTCAAGCATTTAATTAATCGAGTGGAAAGATACACACACACAGCCACAACACAGATATAGGACAGACACACACACGTATGTCTATATCGAATTCAGGCGAATTAATCGCAAACGGCAAAGGACAAACATCAATACGTAGACCAACTCAAAGGGCAGATAAACTGGAAAATGAAGGTCCGCAGGCAAGAGCAAAGCTTAAACAGGGAATAGAACAAGTAAGAGTGCTCAAGTCGAGACTGCTCGACTAGGAGATACCCTGAGCCCTGTGAAGAGCCAACGCTTTTTTTATGCATATATACAAACAACACATCCTCATATGTATACCTAACTATAAATTACTAAAAACACAGCTATATTTAAACAACTCAGAGTTAGAGGGGAAGTCGAAGTGCTAGTCGGGCTTGCCTGACTAAAAAAATAGGAACTACTAAAGTCCTTGATATTTGTACATATGAAGAATTACTTTACATTTGCTAAATGATTGTTGTTTAAATGTTCGTTATAATAATTAATAATATTTAAATTTAAAATATATTATATTTACGTTAAAAAAAAACATTAAAAGTAAAATTTTTACATCGTCGCTTAACATACTTAACTATTTTAATAATTACCAACAGACAGAAGAATAGGAGAAGCACCGCGCTGCACTGGACGACTGACCACCAGAAGATGAGGAATGCGACTGAAGCTGCGCTGCAGCAGGCTTGCCTTTATATAGGGCAGCGATAGCTCCATTCAAGTCAAGCTCAACTCTTGAGCCTCTTTCTGAGTCAGTCTTCACACTTGATCAGTAGGCGACCAATCAGAGCACTTTCTGCTGCTGCTGCAAGAAGCAGCTTTTCTGATCTTCAGCTGCCTATGTAGAGCAGCGAGACTTCCACTCGAAGTCAAACTCAACTGTTAAGTCTCTCTCTGAGTTAGCGTAAGCTGAACTCTCTATCAGTTAGCGGCCAATCAGAGTTTCTTCTGCTGCCTCTGCTGCATACATATGCAAACTAACATCTTCTCTTTAGATCAATAACTCTTTTTCAGCTCTTATTGGAAATGGTATATGTTTTTTCTATATTCCATGTTCGATAATACCCGCCGTTAATTTTATGCAGGATATGTAAAGAAAAATATAAATTGAAAGTCTGCTAGTATTGAGGCCTGACAGCTCAGCACTTTGTGCCCCAAACGAGCTGGGCAATATTCGATTCTGTATGGCATCTACATATATGTATATTCCGATGATAGAGCCATAGGAAAGAGTCGATGGAGAACAATGACATTTAACAATTCAAATAGGCGAGGGCTGGCCAAATGCAATGACAAAGCATTAGCAGCGTAATCTGCAATGAAATTGAAAAGAAGAAATCAATACTCATTCGGTGGGCGCCAAAAGTTGTGGCTCTTAATGTTTGGGGCGTGGCCAAGTGATAGCTATTCACGTAATTGATTGTATAGCACACGGCGTATGCGCAATGTCGCTGCAAGAGCTCTTTGCTGCCAGCTGGCGAATGTCCTTTAGCATTTGCCGTTTAGCATAGTCGTCAGCCTTTCGAATGCAAATCTATTGCCACTCCCTTTATTTATGCCGCCCGTTTATTGGTTTATTTGTATAATTTTATGGTTTTCCCTTCTGCCATTGCTTGGCATTTGCCATGCAAATATTTTGCATTTCTTTATAGTTTTCCATTGAGTCTCGAGCAGATTTTTTTTGCTCTGTTCTCGGCTACCCTTTTAAAATTGATTCGCAGATGCTTGAGAGATACTTGGGGTAATTTGCGCTGAGTTCCATTAAAGGATTGTGGGAGAAAGTAATGGAATTTATGTATGTTAGATATACATTATGGAAATTCTTTAACAAGTACTGAGTTGAAGAATGTGAAAAGGGGAAAGTGGGAGAGATAGATAGAGTGAGGGACTGATAGAGTAATAGAGACAGCGGTTGAGAGGGAGATGTGAAGATGGATATACTAGGAGATAGGATGATACATAGATGGATAATAAGAGAAAGAGAATGCGAGTGGGAGAGAGACTGGGAAAAGAAAGAGAATGAACAGAGCTAGAGTGAGAGGCAGTGTGGGGAGGGCGAGAAGGAGAGAGAGAGAGAGAGAGAGAGAGAGAGAGAGAGAGATAGAGTGCTGAGAGAGCGAATAGTAGAAGTATGAGATTGGGAGTAGAAGTCAAAGTAGAAGTAAAATTGAAGAAGTAAGTGAGTAAAAGTTAGAGAAAGGGAGAGAGAGAGGAAAATAAATTTTTGGTCTGTTCTTTGATTACTCTTTTTGCTTCCCTCTTCAATTCTTTCTTTTTCACTACCTGAAATGTAAAGCCAGGGACATAAAACAGATTTAGTGTGAGAGAAAGTAATAAATATAGAAAGGGAAAGACAAAATGAGAATGAGAGATACGGACTAAAAGATGGAGTCAATTGATAAAGGAAACGAAGGTGGGCGTGGTACACTCATAGTGAGATTGAAACGCTGTGCAGAGGAAGATTTAATATTATTTTTTATATAATTATATATAGTTCTTTGAATTTTTGTTATATATTGTTATCATATCATATTAATCGATTATTTTTCTCTTTCTTTCTAGGTAAGCAATGCTTTTTACTCAATATTTTCCACGTTAATCCTCAGCCGGTAGGTAAATTAAGTTTTGCAATCATATCTTTTAATTATTATACAATACATTAAATTCTGATTAGTGGATATTGAAAATAAGTCTTTCCATTTCAAATATGAAATCGAATTTTGCTGTCTCGTGCCCTGCAGCCTATCAATATGCATGGCAGGAATGAAAATTTTGATTACATGCATCTCTATTGCAGACAGTCAGTGCTGAAAATCAGCGCACGTCTTCTGCGAAATGAAAATGGGAAAAAGTTGTGCCTTTTGTGCCCCATTCGTGCAGTGGCAATTAGAAACATATTGCGAACATATTTTGCCATTGTTGCCAGACATGTTTTTTGCTATTGTTGTTGTTGTTGCTCTTGAATGGCAAATAGCAAATAAAAAATGGCGGCTGTGACGCCGCAGACATGTTTGTGCATGCCGGCAAACCGTTTAAAGTGAAACGCGTGGGCGCGGGTTGCCAGACTGGGCGAGCACTCGGAAATCAGTCAGATAAGGGTTGCCAAGTGGCGAGGCAGAAGAGTATTTTTATTGTTATTGCGTGTTGCAAAAAACGTGGAGGCAAACAGGATGAGGAATACAGAAAAATAAAAAAATAAAAATAAAAATGAAAAAACTGTGGGGAATATTTTGCGGACTTGCTCAGCTGGCAGCCCAATCGGCATTTTAAGCCCATAGACCAAAGTCTTTTGTTCGTGCTGCCACACTGAGTTTCATTCAATCAGCGGCATCAATCAGCCAAGCGGGAGTAGCAACAAAAGGGCTACACGGATTTTCAACTTCATTTTTGTCGATTTCGTGACCATTGATGCGCAAATGCTTCTTTCGCTTCGCGCATAGCCGGCGCTAGCACCTGGCCAACCTGTTCACGTATTTATTAAGTCATGATGCTGAATGGCAGGCCATTCAAAAAGAATAGAGCTCAGCGCTGGCCCGGCTTCTACCTTTTTATTATCATTCGCAGCAGCATCAGCATCATCATCACCATCATCATCATCATCATCGTTGTAGCTCTGCTGTTGTGTCTGCTCGTTAAGCGTTCAATCCTGCAGGCTCGATTTTTCCACACCATTTTTAACTTCTCCTCTACATTTTTTTTTTGGAGCTTGAGCTCTTGTTTACCTTGCTGCGCTGCGGCTGGTCCTTTTGTTCGCCTTTTTTGCTCACCTTTGCTTGCTTTTGTGCATCTCCGAGTGTCCAAATCGTTTGAATGTAATTTTTCGCATTTGATGCCATTTACGCATCATTGAAGTCGTTTTCGACTCGCTTTCAAATCATTCACTGTGGTTAGATACTGCATAAAAGGAAGAGAAGAAAAACGAATTCTAGTATATTTTTGTTCTATGAATGGAATGTCTTGAAAATGATCTGTAACGAGAGTTTATCGAGAGAGTTTGATTTGTAAATTGAATAGCGGATGAGAAATTAGAAAAGCTAAGAAAAAGAAATATACCATGATATGCTATTTAATGTACTGAAATATTATTCAACAGTAAATAAGCTAATTCAAATAGGTAAAGCTCAACATTTGCCTAGCTCCCTTCAAACATTAAATTTCTTCATTAAATTTCTAGCTCAATTCTGCAAAATGATTGTTACATTTTGTTTGACAAGTTTCAATTTCAAAGTTCTTGAGGTCATTTAGCCTCCACAAGCAATTCTTTTGCCTGCCCTGAACTGACATCTGACACGCCTCATTATGCACACACTTCTTTGGTGGCCCCAACAATGAGGGGGCGGAAAAGTCAGGTCAACTCAACTCAGCCCAGCTCAGTTCAGCTCAACTCAACTCAAGTTCAGTTCAAGCCCCTTGCGCAACATTTGGCAGCTGAACCAACTGGAAAAGCATTTAAAGTTTTCTTTATGGCTGTCATGACTTTTGCTCGCCTCAAATACAAATTTTATTCTGCAGGCCGGCGTCGTCGACTGCTCATTAGTTCAACAACTGAATATTAGATATGGTCTCTCTCTATATATATATATATCTCAATTTGTGTGTGTGTGTGTGTCGGTTGTGCTGCCTTTCGCATTTCAATCAATGTGCAAACTTTTGCCGCACACAAATGCATACTAAAAAGTCCGCCAGCTGATGTTGATAGAAAAAGCCAGCGAGAAAGTTACGTCAAATTGAATTCCGTGCAAAAGTTTAGCCAATTTTTTCTTCTTATTTTTTTTTTTAACTTTATTCTGGGCAGAAATATTCTTAGCAATACTACGCCTTCAGCGACTTTTCCATTATATATACCCTGTGAGCATGAACAATGGAATCGAAAAGGAATAAGGGTATAGCAGAAATGCCTAGTGTCGCGCAGACTTTTATTTGAATGCTGGGGATGAAAATGCTTAAAAATATATATATAATATTTTTGAAAAATGTCTAATAATGATCAAATCTGTAGGCTCGTCGAGAATATACTAAAATTCTATATAAAATTTCATATAATTCTACAGAAATTAGTTTATTTTACTTCTTGAGATATTATTATTTACAGTACGAAGACAGACTTTCATTTAGATATTGGGATGATTAAATATTATTAAATATATATATTATATTTTTGAAAAGGATCTAATTATGATCAAATCTGTAGCTAATATGCTAAAATATACTGAATTATACTAGAATTCTGCATTCTTTTTCATATAATGCTTCAGAAAAGTTAATACTTTATTATACTCCATGGGATAATATTATTTATTGTACATAAGATATCTGTTTTATTCGATACTAGCGTATAACATATTTTGTATTACATATTATAATATATATAGAGAGAGTATTTGCTAGTTGTTCTTTGTCTTCTTGCCAGCTGCCTTTTCAAGTTCTTTACTTTTATTATATACAAAATCTTAAAATAAAATTCACCTTTTATTAGGGTATAGCCATAAACTGTTGTAAAATTATTGATGGCGCGTCATAGGCGTCGTATACGTAATATATATAAATATATTCACACTCTTGGATTATTTTTATTTATTTTGATTTTTTTTTTGGTTTTGGTCCCAACTGTAGCGGAAACATTATGAAACTGAATTGATGCCGACTTGCCGCCTGCCACTTGCAGCTGTCAGTCTGCTGCAGCGCGTGGCTCACAATAGCCAGGCGGAAGTACAAGTCGCTTATCCAAGCAGCTTTCGCCCCATTCCCCAAAATGTTTCCCACTCTGTCGCCTACGCTATTTTATTATTACCTTCTATTTTTCTCCTCTTTTTCCCTTCCTTCCGTCATTCTGTTCTTGTGCTCGGCGCACATTTGCATATCAATTTGTTTCATTCGTGCACTCAGAGCTTTGCAGCTCGTTCCTTTCTGTGTGTGTGTGTGTGTGTGTGTGCGTGCGTGTGTTTGTGTGTGCCACATTTTGTTGCATTCTTTTGGGCGCTGAGTGCATGTCGCTTTGTGTAATCTGCTTTGTTGCTGCTGCTATTGTGACTGGGTACCCATTGGGTTCCATTTCGCGTAATCGTGCAAAAATCTGAGTTTCTTTCTTCGTTCCTCAAGTATTTTTGTGACTTGTTTATTGGCCGCAGCTTTACTTGTTCCGCCTGGAGTGACAAATGGCGCATGGCATATGGTTCAACACTAAAGTTTTCTTCAAATTTATAGCGAGCTTCCAAATATTATTTATTGGCGAAATGCATTTTGGGCCTGTTTCATTTACTTTAAATTTAAAAAAGAATATTTTCTATATAGAGCCTTTAAAATTGTCGTTTAAAACTCACATGTGAATCAACGCTTTCATTTCCATTTCCCAGTGCAATTTTCCAGTTAAGCAATTCAAATGCTCACACACACTCACGCGCGGAAAACTGTGTGAAAAACGTTGCCTGGAAAAATTCGCGTTGTCATTTGTTTTGACATTTCGCTAATAACTGAAAATTAGTGTTTCCACTGTCAGCGCGAAAAACGTTGTGGAAAAAAAGAAAAACGAAAAATGGTGAATTAAACGGCAGAGGCAAAACGTAGCAAGGCAAAGCGGAAAATAGTGGAAAACTATTGCCGATGCATGTAAAATTTTTGGGGCCAGCACGGATTTGCTTTTAGTGTGTGCTCGGTCGGCATTAAAATTGCGTTGATTAGTACAGTTTGATCCACTTATAGCGAACACAGCACAATTTCTTGTTTTGCATATGCATGAGGCTCCACTGTACATGGCGCGCAGAATGTGAAGCTTGTTGTGACAACCGCTGTGCAGTGTGGCGGTCGGGGCAGGCAGGAGTAGGCAGAGGCATGCAACATGGCGATGCTAAGCCTCGCACTCGAGCTCAAGTGCAGCAGCGTGTGCTGGCTGCAGTGTGAGGAGCATGGCACAATGTGCTGCATCAGCAGCTGGCAACAGCAGCCGGAGGAGGAGTTGATGTTGCTGCTGCTGTTGCTGCTGTTGCTTATGAAGCTGTGCGCAAATATGGAAGCTAAAAAGGCTGAAAGAAGCACCAAGCTAAGCTGGCTATAGAGTGACGAAGTGAGGCTGTTTCAAAGTGGCAAGTGAAGGGTGGAGAGTGGGGTGGGGGTGGTGCGAGAGGCCAGCGTATAAATGCAACTCATTAACAGCTTAACATTGCGGCGAACCTGCAACACAGAGTTCATGCAACACGAGCTCGTGTTGTCAAAATGTCAACACGGCAGCAACTTTCTCAATAGTTGTTGGGCCTGCAGCAACAACAGCAGTAGCAACAGCAACTGCTGCTGGCAGCACCAACAACAATTTGTCATGCAAATAACACAAGCAACATGAAAAGTTTGTTGCAACAACTGCAAGTTGAACTATGAAATAAACAGAGTTAACAGCGCGCCAAACTTTTTAATTGTTTAAATTACACACAACAAGAATTTACCTAGGCTGGGTGTGTGTATGTGAGTGTGTGTGTGTGTGTGTGTGTGTGTGTGTGTGTGTGTGTGTGTGACGTGTTGCGGCAACAACCTTACACGGGCTTTTTGGCTTTTCGTTTTAATTTTTATTGACGCTTCGCAAACATGTCGACATGGCAAACTTTATGACAATTTGTTTTGTGGTTGACTACGGTTTTTTTTTATTTTTTTTTTTTACTAAGCGGTTAAAATCGCTGGCAAACCGCTAAACAAATCAAAATTAGTTTTCTCTGGCATATTTGAGGTTTTCTCTGCAATTAAATACATTTATACTGACTGAAAATGTAAGCAATAGTTTAAATTTATTTTATTTAAATGTTAAGTTGAGTTTTTTTTTAGGGTAATTTGAACTAAATATTTAACTGGATTCTAATCAGAAGTGCCAGACTATGGGTTATATTGAACTAAGCATAGAATTGCTGATCTAATCTTGCTATCTATAAGTTATATAAAATCCCGAAAAAAAAATTCTTAAAAATCAAACTTCCATTTATTAATATAAAACGCAACAATTCTCCATAAAGTGTTAAATTTCTTCACATAAAAACCAACATAAAACACTTTCATAAAAATAAATAATTTGATTGAAATTTTTTATAAATTTTTTTTACTCAATTAAAGAAACGTGAAATGCATATTTATTGACATTTTTACGATATTTATGAATTTTTTTTCATATTTTTTGGAGTATGTTACCTTGTTCCTGGATCATGTACAAATTAGTCAGTTTCCGGTTCCTTCTGCTTACTTGGCATAATAATCGATTATTGATCGCTGCAGAATCAAAGCTGCAACACAGCAAAAAAAAAAAGTTTCGTGGCTCACAATGTGGCGCCAAGTTTAATTCAAATGGGGACGACTGGCGGTATCACAAAAAAAGAGCTCAGTTTAAGGTGTAAATTGCTGCACATGGATAAAAAAAAGAAGAAAAAACTGGATTATAGCAGCGCAAGACAGGTAGTCTATGAATAGACAGACACGCATACATTTGAACACATAACTAGCGAGTGCCAGCTGCCCGCCCTTAAAAGTATGCAATGCCCTCTGTGCGTACTGAGAGCCATGCCACTATTTGGCAACGATAATAATATACCCTGTAAATGTGCAAATGGAATACTTCTATTTTGATTTTTACTTTAGTTCTGTGATATTTTTACTTTTATCACACTGTTGTAGTTTTAGTTATGTCATTTTTGAACAGCATTTTTTGTAGCAAAGTACAGGGTATAATGGTATTCATTGATGCAGTTTAAAGTATCTGATTTCTGAACTGTATACTAAAATTGCAGGGTATTAATTTGCACATATCTTGGTTTTGTCATATCTATTCGCTAGTTTAGTTTAGTTTTTGCTTTGTTACTGCTGTTTTTGGTTGATGCAAATGCTGCTGCTGTTGCCATTGGCAGAAAATGTGCGCATATTAAGTTGTTGATTTGTTGATTTGCATTTCTGTGGCTCGCACTCTAAAACCAAAACACACAAAAAGCAAGAACAACAACAACATAGAGCTATACCGAATGCCACAAAATATGTGCCACAAAAAAAAAGACTAGACGCAGCTGCAAATCAGAGCGCTGCATATTTGCTTTAGATACAAGAACAGATTCTGTATATATATATATATATATATATATATATATATATATGTGTGTGTGTATGTGTGTTTGTGTATGTGTGTAGCTACAATTTTACAGTAAAGCGTGCAAGCATTTTAATTTTCATTGTCAACGCTAATGCTGCCTTCCAACAAAGATGTTCAGTGCTTTCAAGGACTCATCTCCATAGAGCTCTCAGCTGAGAGGCTAAAACTTCACCTGCAATTGCAACAGCAACGGGAAGAGCAATAGAATGCTGTCTCTCTCTGCTGTTGCATGCACCTCTAGCAACTCACAGCTAGCATCCTTATCAGCAGCATCAACAAGGTAATTGGAAAGAGGAAATACTGTTGCCTTATCCTGCCACTGAGCTGCCTCAAGCAGTTAATGTTGCCTTATCTAAATTGGGTTTACATAACTTATTCAAGCTGTTTGCTAAATTTAATATTTGATTTTTACTTAAGTTGAAATTATATTAAAAATACGAAAAGCTGAAAATAAAATTTAGTAAAATTATTATTAGAAATATTAAATATTTTTATTGATAAAACTTATATGATAAAACTTATATGGAATATTAGTGATATTTTTAAAAGATTTTTTCAGCTTTCATTGACTTAAAAGTGTTTTAGTTTAATATTTCAGAAAGAGTATCACTGGTTCTTTATGGCTTTTTGAAGCTTTTACAGACTTTTTGTGTAACGTTAAATTGTAAAAAAAGAGACAAAAAACCTACAAAAGTGAGGGAATAATTATGCTACGTTGTTTATGAGCAGCGAGTTGAACTTCAGTTTAGCTGTGGGCCTCGAGAGGCTCTTTGCAGGCAGTACTTGAGGCAGATGTTGTTTTTGTTGCTTGGCGCTGCCTTTGTTTTGGCATAAATGTGTAAAGACATTGCATACTTTGAGGCCTTTGTCGGAGCTGAAGATGCTTGCATTAAGCGTTATTCAAGGCACTGAATAGGGCAGAACGCTTCAAGCATTCAACTCAGCCAACTTGTGCAGTTAATTTCGCAAATGAATCTCAAGATAACAGGGTATGGCGAGTGCTAACTCTTTGCTGCAGCTCTTAAAAGGGAATGTAGTTTATTTGCAATGAAAATTCTCATATATTGTATATTTGCTTTTTTTCTGGCTTTTTATTTTAATTGTGATATAATTGTTTTTTTTTTTTTTTTTTTTTTTGTAGTTTTCTTAAATATGCTTACAGAAAGTTCGATGCATAAAAGAAATACTCAGTGTGCCTTACATATCCGTACTGAAATGTAAATATGTATATAATAATTACATTTCATTTCACGTCAGATGCGGGCATGCTTGCGGCATGCAATCCAAACCAAACCAAATAATTGCAATTCTGTTGGCCATTTGCATAAGGCGTAAGGCGCCGCTGCATTCCCTTAATGCACTTTGCAACCAAATGGATTCATTAACACAGAATGCAGCGTTAATAAATTTAATTCATCTGCAAAGCCAAATTGAGTTGTTCAAATGTAAATGAATGCAGAGCGACATATGCCAAGTATTATTCAAGATTATAAAAATACCAAGAGAGTATTTTCAGTTAACTTAAATTTATTAAGCTATTATCTCTTTTAATATTTAATAATTAATTTGCTCCTGAACGTTGAGTAAGTGGACGCCTCTTATAAAAATTACAATAATTAATTTTAATTTAATTATTTCCAATTTAATCAAGTTAATTTGTTTTCACTTTTAATATCAAAAGATATTTAAAAATCTCAACTGCATTTAAGTTTCTCTCTTCATTTTCCCCATCCTTTTTGTTTTGTTTTGTTGGTTTTCTACACTCTGTACAGATTTATGCAGCAGTATTTATCATTTATTACCTATGCAGAAAGTGAAAAGTGTCGAAGATTATATGCTCTATATATGATATACATGTAGGTTATATTCAACAATTCTTTCTTTTATAATAACTTTAAAAAATGTAGAAAAGTTAAAGTTTATTTTTTTTTTAATTTTACTATTTTTTTATATAATATAAAAAGAGATAAACACGATATGTAAATTAGAAACAGAATTGAATTAAATTAAATTAAAGTTATGCATTCAAGTATCAACACAAATTTAAACAATATTTTTTCATATTTTTTTTTTTAATAAGGAGAAACCGAAGTATCTTCAAGTGTAATACCTTTTTTTGCTGTTGAATATTCGTGTTTGTTTCATATGAAGTACATTTGCAGCACTTTGCGTTGTCAGAGGCAGAGGCAACCATTTAGTACTTACACCCACCCACTCAACAGAATACGTTGAGAAACTAACGTTTTCTCTGTATTTTATTTATTTATTATTTTTGAATTTTTTTTTTTTTTTTTGCTGTGGCTGCGCTGACACTTTGCGTGCACTTTGTGTGAATGCGGCTCGTTTTTGACATACGCCCCAGCTGCACTGTGCTACGGCTTCGCCTACTTCGTAATGCTTTCTTCTGGCCTGCACTGAGAGAAAAAGGGAACTACGGAAAGGAAGCGCAACTGACAGCCGCTTTTCTGCGGGCGTTAACCGGGCCCATTTGTTGTTGACTTTGTGCTCCAGTTGTAGCCGCGATTGTGGCTAGAAAAAAAGAGAAGAGAATGAAAAAACTAAGAGCAGAAGAAGATGAAGAAGAAGAAGAGTCTGGTGTTAGAGAGCGAGCGTATTTGGCTTTGTGGCAGCCATCATTAAAGAACTAAAGCAGCCGCAGCAGCGAATGGAAGCACGCATAGCCGCAGATACACACACACATGTATATATATGTACACGCTTTCACTAAAAGCTTTGGCTCGCAAAACACTGAGCACAACACAAGGCATAGCGCAGCCACGCCCCCCAGCGGCTCAGCTTTGCAATTGCAACTGCTGGCTTTTGACTCCTGTAGCCTTCTTTTTAAGCTGCTAACTGCCGCTGCAGGCGCCTACAAAGGCATCAGGCTTAATGTGTTTTGGCATCGGTTTTCAAAATGCATAGCTAGTTGCTGTTTCTCTCTCTCTCTCTCTCTCTCTCTCTCTGTCTCTGTCTCTCTGCTTCTGCTCCAGCTAACCACAAAGGCAGCCTCAAGCAGCCAAGTGTCAGACTGTTTACGCAAAGCTGCCTGCAGCCCACATCACTGCAGCTGCATCTCTTGCACTGTTTCTTTGTTTTCTTCTCTGCTCTGTTACTGTTACTGGATTTGTTTTTTATTTTCTAACTCTTTTCTCCTGTTTTTTGTTAACTCCTTTGAGTTCGGCTTGTGGCTTGTTTTTTTTTTTCGAATTTCTGTTTTGCTTTGTGCTCTTTGGTTGCTTACGATTTAGGTGTTCTTCCATTGCGGCGCCAGATTGTAAATTGATGAGCCTTCAACTGGTTGAGCTCTTCAAAGGACACTGGCCACAGGAAACTGAACCGCAATCAAATTTCTTTTGTTAGTTCTCTTTGTTTTTTTGTCGTTTCTTGAAAGCTAAACTCAATTACGGGTTTTCCTTTTTTTCCTAGGCCTACACAATGGTTATATAACGTTGTCTTAATTGTTCTTTAAATGATGTTTACTTGAGGTAGTGGTGACTAGAGCCTAAGTGGATATTATCAGACAGACAATTTAATAATTAGTTTATAGCCATAAATTATATGACAAATGGAAATAACATGGTTTTTTTTATACCCTGAGCCCATTGAAAATGGGAAATCAGGGTATAAGGTTTTGTTAAAGTATGTAACAGGCAGAAGGAGGCGTGTCAGACCCCACAAAGTATATATATTCTTGATCAGGGCGACGAGCTGAGTCGATTTAGCCCTGTCCGTCTGTCTGTCCGTCCGTCTGTCCGTCTGTCCGTCCGTCCGTCTGTCCGTATGTTTGAACGCGTCGATTGAAGCATCTAGACAAGCTAGAGACTTGAATTTTTTTTGTTGGGTCCGTGGATAGCACGCGCAGGTCAAGTTTGTTACCAAAAAACGATATATATTTTTGTTGTTTTGTTATCGATTTTAAACCTTATCGAAAATAGGTTATAAAATTCTATCTGCCACACCTTTAGAGCTAGACCCCTCAAATTTTGCATATAGATTCACGTGAATTTTATGCAATTTCTATTTTTTTATTTTTTGCGTACCGGCTCTTTTTACTAATTACCCCCCCCCCCTCACCCACTCGACCCATTGAGAGTCTGTTGCAAATATAACCATGTGAATAAATTAGCATTTTTAAAAATGTAAAAAATTCAATAAAATCATATTCCGAAAGTTTCATCAAATTCCGTTAAGTCAGTTCCGATTTATTAAACAAAACGTTTGGCCAATAATCACACGCACGTGGCAAGCAGCGACGCGCAGCAAAAAACATTTACACTCTGAGCACTTCTTCTGAGCATTTTCAGCCGCTTCTGTAGTTTGTATTTGTCATATACCGCCCTTTACACGCATACATTCAAACATACCACCGTTTTTTTATGTACACAACTCATACATTCATATGTGCGCTTTTCAGCATATTCTAAGAATCACAATTGCGATTAATCTGCTTCTTTAGCTTCTGTAGTTTTGTATTTGTCACATATCGCCTTGTAGTACTACTTTGGGTTTTGCCAACGAGCAACGCAATACTGGCGTGGCGCAGTGGGTAGACGCGAGGCGCGTGAACGAGAGGTCCCGAGTTCAAAACTCGGTGACGACAGCGTAACTTTTTTAACTTCGTGCTAGTTGAGATGACGCGCTTTAACGTTACATATGTAGTAAATAGATGCAGGTTCGAGTCCAGCTGCGGTGATGTTTGTTTATCTTCTTTTGTTTTTAATAATTTGTTTATTTATTTAATTATTTATTTATTTTTTATTTACATAAATTCTAGTTGAATAAAATTTCAAAATTATAATTTAATTTTGGAAAATTTAATGTTATATGCAAGCTATATAGCGTATTAAACAATGCAAATCGGACGGGGCTCAGGGTATCTCCTAGTCGGGCACCTCCGACTAGAGTTTTCTTACTTGTTTTTTTTTTAATATTATGAAACAGGGTGTACCTACTACCTGAGATACCCTGTTTCAAAACTGATCAACTGATATTAACATATCTAAATCTTCTAAAAGTGGGTTTACCCTATTACCTGATATGCTCTATTTCAGAACTGATTAGCTGATCTGAAACAGATATACCCTGTTTCAAATGATGTCATATATCAGCTGATATCAGTTCACATGTCTTTCGGAACCCAAAGATGATACAGAAAACTTAAGATAGCTAGACTAACCAATACGCACGCACATATTTAGTTATTTTTGGATCATATTTACATACTCATAAAATTATTAAAAATCTATACAAACTCAGCTATCGCAGCTACTTGAAAGCAAACTAAACTCTTAATTATTATAAATGCTGCTTAGACTCGTAACATCTTTTGGGCTAATTCTACTCTGTTCCCAGCGGGGAAAGAGTATATTGTTTTTTTTTTTTTTTTTTTTTTTTTTTTTTTTTTTATAAATCAAATCAAATGTTTTGCACGCCTTAACTGATTTGATTGGCTTGCAGTGTAAACGGTCTATAAATAATCCAATAAGCATATTGACCTATATACGGATACGCCAGTTACACCTGAGACTGTTTAAAATGCAGCTGATGCTGCGAGCTTTCTGCACTTTCCACGTGCCACTCGCTCGGTCGCTCGGTTGCTCGAGGCTGGTACGCATCAATTCTCGCCCCGCAAGTGTTAAAAACAACATCTCAATTTGTCTCAAGTTGTCAAGTTAACGTTGCAACAGTTTTACACTCGGAGTGTTGTAGACGGGACGACGTCATCGCCCGCTGCAGTTGCTCCGCTCGCCACGCCCACTCAGCACAAAATGCGGTTGTTGTTGCCGATGATGTTTTTGTCGTTGACTTTGACATCGTTTTGCACTTTTCGCTGGCATGCGCGAGGTCCTTTGTCCTCTTGTGGGCGTGGCTCCACGTTGGGTGCCCATCCATGCTGACAGGCACTTATTTTCTTAATATTAAGTATACGCTTAGTGTGCGCTGGCTGCGTCTAGTTCGAGTCGAATGCTAGTGCAGACGTAATGATTACTTTGTGTCTGTCGCTGACAAATGCCGTCAGTCAAAGTCAAAGTTTAGCAGACGACGCCGAGCCCGGAGGATGACAAAAGTCGTGAAAGTCCTGCCAGGAAGTCTACAGGAAAAGGGCTTGACTTCAGTGCGGAAGTCCATGGACTGTAAAAGGCGCATGGGATGCAATCTGCTTGCAACGCAACGTTGTATATGCGTATGTGTGAGTGTGTGTGTGCATTCATGTGCATTCCAGCCGATAAGAATGCTGTGAAATTTGTGTGGGAGTCCCAAAAGTTTTCGTGCAAGTTTTTAATGACTTTTTTTAAGCAACACTTTTTTAAAACTTTATTTATTGCCAAGGACTTGGCCAGAAATAAAATTTGTTGCACAATTTGATGGGTTATATATATATATATATATATATATATATATATATATATTTTTTTTTTTTTATATATATTTCAATGAGGTCACTTAATCAGCTGAACCTATGCAAACAACTTCAACATTTATGAGCTTAACTTGAATCGATTCGTTAGAAACTTGTCACAGATCCGCTTGAATTATATTTTGTATAAATATTATTATGGCTGAGAAGGTTATGGTTAGTAATGGCTGCGTGGTCGCTATGCAGGGCAAGAACTGCGTTGCCATTGCCACGGATCGTCGCTTTTGTCTGCCCACGCATACAGCTGGCGAGGAATTTGAAAAGATCTTTAGTCTATCGCCGCGTCTATATCTAGGTCTGACTGGACTGCAGACGGATATATTGACAGTTCAAAATCGTTTAACCAATCGCAAAAATGTCTATGAGATCAATTCGAACTCTACTGTGACGCCGAAAATTGTCACGGAACTTCTCTCTCATATGCTCTATGAGCATCGTTTTGCTCCATTCTATGTTGAGCCCGCCATTGTTGGCATGGACCCATTTACC
Source organism: Drosophila meridiana (assembly GCA_035045185.1). Lineage (NCBI taxonomy): Eukaryota > Metazoa > Arthropoda > Insecta > Diptera > Drosophilidae > Drosophila > Drosophila meridiana. Next base: position 16,146,236 of record JAWNPF010000055.1, on the reverse strand, counting down.
CTGGAGCCCTTTCTAGCCTCCATGGATCTGCTTGGCTGTTTCACTATCTCAACGGATTTCGTTGTCGTGGGCAGCTGTACGGAGCAATTGACGGGTACGTGCGAATCACTCTGGCAACCGAATCAGGATGCCGATGAGCTCTTCCAAACGATTGCGCACACGATGATCGTTGCCGGCTGTCGTGACGCCGTCAGTGGTTGTGGTGCCACAATTTATCTCATTGAACATGATAAGGTTACGGTGCGCTTGATCAAGACACGCATGGATTAGTTGAGACGGGAGCTGAAAAGTTGGGAAATATTTACTTTATTTGAAAATAAAGGTATGACAATATTATTCACAGTCTAATTTATATAGTAATATATGTGAGTATATCATATTAAATATATGTTATATAACATATTAATTTGAGAGATATTAAGATAAAGTTCGAACTGTAAGATTTAAATTATCATATGTTAACAAGTTCGATTTTTTCTTCACGGAATCTACAGACAATATCAGAGATTAGAGATAAATCTGTAAATAAATTAATCTCTAATATCATATTATTCTATATAAAATATCTATAATATTATATATAAGTACAGCTCTTTTTCCTCAAATCTCGAAGATGCTTATCGAGAAGGTATTTCAAACTATTCCAAACTCCCTTTTCCCAGCTGGACTAAGATCTTATCTTTGATACATATATTTATGCAGGCTAAGTATGGAGTGTCTGTGCTTGCAAATCAATTGATTCACTATAAAAGTGAATAATAATCTGTTTGGCATATAAAGACACGAATATAATAATCTGTTTGTGCCGTTATCTATCCTCTCTCACTCATTTCCTTCCTTTTCTATTCCTAACTTTTTCGATTAAAAATCACAAAAGTTAAAACTTTTTAATCTGCTGCCTTTTTCGGTTCAAATCCTTATTTATCATGAAATTAGCTTCGTTTATGGTCAGGCAATTTAATATGCTTGAGGCATTATCAGTGTGTTTAGCTCTTGAAAAATATATATTAAAATCAGAATACGTTGCATTTGTTAAATAAAATTTCTGTCAATGGTACTTCAAGCGGACAACTGAAATAAAAAGTCAAATATATTGTCAGACAGAGCAGTTGGGGCCTCTCGGCCAGCCCAGTGATTGGAATGCTGCTATTGTCGCATGAAAATTCAATTTCCTATCCACTTGGCTATTGATTACCATGTCCAAACGTCGCACACCACAATATCCGTTCGGGCGGTTGATGTGCTGGTCTTGATGGTGGTGGAGCTGGCGGCGGAGCTGGTAGCGCTGCGCATTTCCGTTTAAGCCATGGCTTTAATTACGCGCTAACTGCATATCCTGGATCCAGCTACACTCAATCACAATGGCCGGGCCAAATATGACAGTCAGTGCTCTGGCCGTCGGCTGTAAGCTGTTTAGCCTCCAGAGGGCACATCATCAGTCATGGACATATTTTGGACAATGGCATTAGTCAAAATCCAGTCGGCCAATTTCTGTGCCTCATTTGCAATGCCAACGACTGTTGTTGGACCCGGAGCCGGACCCGGGTGACAATCATTGTGAGTTGGCCCGCCAGCCAAATGGTAGCCAAAGAAGAAGAAATGAATCAAGTTCTGTTGGCATCAAATACGCTTTGAGCTCTTCTTTCACTGAATGCCATGCAGCATTTAATTTGTGCCTGATAAGTTGAGTGCTAATGAGGCGAGTTTTGCTGCTGCTGTAGCATATTTGCCAACAAATTGAATGTGTCATTTGCAGGCACTTAACTTGTTTTTTTTTTGCTCCTATTCGCGCGTTGTCCTTTGGGCAAATATGTTGCTTCCGCTGAGTGTATACCATAATCCATATAATATGTTGGCTGGATACTAAGTTGTCCGGCTTGACTTTGCTAAATGATGTGACTGTGTGAATGAGTTATGCGAACAAGAGTAGCACGATTAGTTTAGCTCAGAATTTTTCTGTAATTTTTTACATTAGTTGAAAAAGTCTAGCATGAAACTGTCCTTCATATAATGTATGAGTGAATGAGAAAATTATTAACAATTTTCGTTATTCCTTTCATTTTTACTTGTATCTTTAATTAACTAATCTCAGCTTTTCTTGTTACATCTCTTGCCATCTCATTCATTGTATAACATATTGATTTTCTACCCACACATACATATGTCATTGTAGAATTTTTAAGTATTTATCAACTGTTGTGTATCAAATGCTAATGTAAATTTCAATCATTTTGCTCTACTTGCAGCTTGAGTGCGACAGTAAAGAGATTACACGCCGCTGCTGAACGTTAAGTGGGAGAGTAAAGAGCTGTGGAGGCAACAGTCAATACAGTTACACATAAATACACACACATACACACATATACAGACGCACAGACAGATAGAGAGAGCCACGCCTTAAAAAGCACACAAATCGAACGCACAATGAAAAACGACGTGGTGCGATGGAGCGGGCAGCCTAATAGCGACAGCAACAACAACAACAGCAGCAGCAGTAGGAGGACGAGCAGCAGCAAGAATAACAGCGAACACAGTCAAGAAACAAGCAACGTAAACAATGCACAGTCAATGCAACATGTTGCTAGCAAAAGAACTTGTCAGTCAAAGGCGGCAAAGGCAAATGTTGCTGCAACAATTTCTACCTGGCAACAGCAGCAGGAGCAGCAGCCGCAGCAGCAGCAACAACAAACAATCAATGAATGTGATATAACAAGTTTAAATTTCAATTGCAATTTATTCAACACTAGTTTTTTAACAACAACAACAACAGCAACAACAAACAAGAACAACAATAAAAGAAACAGAAGACATTTGAATGAGCCAAAAGTGACGCGAGCGCCGACGTTGATTTCATTACGTCTGCTTTTGCAATTTAGTCTCGTAGTGTTTTTATGTAATCTTAATGTCGGTTTCGCGGCCAAAATGGAGCCTGGCCCCGGCCAGTCGCCACTGCTGCCGCCCTATGTGCTCGACTATGAGACGGCTGCCGTGAGCAGCGGTGCAGGTAGTGGTGCAGGCAGCGGCGCAGGCAGTGCCAGGAGCGTGCGCGCTGTGGGCGGCAATGGGGGCCACTATACGCACACCTGGGCGGTGCATATACCGAACGGCGATAACGGCATTGCCGATGCTGTTGCCAAGGAACACGGTTTCGTCAATTTGGGCAAGGTGAGTGATAATGACATATAATAATATAATATAAGTCTAGGATGTGAGTGGTGCTATAAGTAATAATGTATGATGGGCATTATTACACAGCTAAAATATATATTTAAATATATTTAAAAAATATATAAAATATATATTTTGTTATTTTTTATTTTTAAATTGGTATGAAATATATTTAAATATTTACTAAATATCAATAATAATAATAGTTGAGACTAGCTTAGAAAGGTTTCATAGTACACCAGACCTTTATTAAGAATAACTCAAATAACAAAGTGAATTAAGGTTTTTGACTCAAAATATTAGTAGAAAAATTTCTAAATGAAATGTTCAAACCCTTTTTAGCGCGTGCAGCCTTATTTTCTTCATATGTCCAACAGACTTTTTAATTAACATTTACAGGGTAACTAGTAGCATATGCATTCAACTTCTAATTTCTCAAGCCTTCAGCTATGCACCTTCGTCATACAACTTACATTCAAGTAAAATTCAATTCTTAAATAAACTATCAAGCCTTTGATGGATCAGAGATCCTTTAGCACTTTAGTTACGACTTCAAATGTATGAGCATATTTCCAGCTGTGCATTGCCCGCAAAGCAAAGCCGTTTGCATAGCTCAACTAATTTTTGGCTCCCATATTCAGCCCGCATCGGTTGATGATAAACTTTTGCAATTGCAACAACTTGGCCCGCAGCTGGCGTGGAGTTGGGAACAAAGGAATGCTGAGTGAGCAGGGCAGGGTTAACTTGAAGGTAGACCTTTCGTTAGTCAGTTTAGCATATCATTAGAGCACTCAAAATGTAAGACTATTAAAACTTTATGCCACACATACATGCTCCTACCTATACATGTATATATATCTCATGTAAATCTATTCCATGCACATTTGAACTAAGTTTCATTTGGTTGGGGTTTCAACTACTGCCAGATGAGTTGCTGGATATCTGTGTGCCCGACAAAGTTGTTTCTGTTTCTCTTTTTTTTCCTTTCTCTCTCTTTTTTTACACATACATAACTCTCCTTCTCCCTTGCACTAGTTGGGGCTGGGGCTGGAGTGTGCTATCTGCTGGCTGTTGGCCAGAGTTTCGCAGGTGTTGCAACTGCTCCATTGCTTTGGCAAACTTTAATCTGATTTCAGTCAAGCGACAGCGATTTGCAAAAATCCCTCAACTGATACACTTTGTCACTCAATTGAAACACAGACCACTGGCCCGAGTCTCTCTCTCTCCCTGCATCCTTGCCCTCGACTAAGTAAGTGTCAAGTAACAACCGCCAGAAGCGCAAATTGTCAGTAATGGTAGCATGGGGAACAGATACCTAGATATATATATATCTATATATATATTTACTTATGAAACGAGGGCAGTATGAAGACATGAACTGAACTTTTCAATTGAGACTTATACTCAATTCAATTCAATTGGAAATAAATACTTCAAACATATTTAGAAGATGGAAGTAAATTATTTGTATATCTATTACCTAGAGGATTATTAATCTCATAATAGTTATTACTATATTTGACCAATAATTAATACAATATAATATTCTTCATGTGAAAAAGAAAATAATTGAATTTAGTTTATAGAAAATTAGACGAAATTGTAAAAAATATTTCAAATTTTTTCGGTAAACTTGTTTATCTGATAGTTTTTTAATATTATATATATTTTTGTATGTTCTAATTATTATTTTATTATTATTTATTATTTTTTTTATTTTATATTATTTTTTTTATTTTATATTATTTTTTTTATTATGTTTTATTTATTATTTCTATTTTTTTATTATTTTCACAATTTTTAATTTTATTTATTTTTTATTATTATTTTTTATTTTTTAGCCAACCCCAAGTCAGACTTAGTAAATTTGCCATTTATAAATATACAGCTCAGTTTTGGCTCCCTTAAAAATATTACGTATACGCTTAGTAGTCCTTCCACTGCGTATACTCGCTGTTATCTCAATTTCCTGCTGCGAAACTTCTTAGCTTACCCTCGCAAATACTCACACCAGCATGTCTGGCCGGTCGCTTTTGCAACTTAGATTTGAAAGTGAAATGCGCTGTGGCAGTTACTTCTTGCGGCTACCAGGGGTTAACTCGCAACTTGAGTTTCTAGTTGGCATTTGAGTTTTCAATTGAGAGACGCGCTCAGGTGCCGTTAGCTGTCAGCGTGAGACTTTGGTTAGGCAGCTCGGATCCAAATTGAAATTAGTATCATTCTCAGCGGGCGGCCATTGTATTAATTGGCAGCAACAAAAGGCTCAGAAAACTCAATTTATTGCCAGCTCCAGTGCCAAAGCGCTCAGTTAAACTCATTTAACAACGTTCTTCCGTTTCGGGCGGCAGCGATGACTATTGAAGTGTTCCTGTTGCTGCGCGGCAGCAGCTGCAAGTTAATTGAAAATTAATTTTAAATGTCATTCTTAAGATCTGCCGAGGGATGTGGCATCGCGCTGCTAAAGTAGATGCCACATTTCCATAATTAGACAAAGCAAAATATCTGTAAAATTGCCAGGATTTGAGCCTAGAGCAGAGAGTAAAGATTGATGAGGTCTTGAAACTATTTGACGTTGATTTGGAGAGTCGAGGCAGCTTTTTTTTCATATGATGATAATGTTAAAATTATATTAAAACAATGTAAATTTAGACCAAGCAAAGGAACTTCTGTTAATGCTTTGCCTAAATTAAGGTAGAGCTTATTTGATTGAACACCTGGACCTTTTCTAGCTGAAGTCTTTTTATGTTTAACTAACTATCTTGATTAACTCTGATATGCCATTAACATTGCATTCATATTATATGTCTGTTAAGTTATTCCTATCAGAATGTTAATAGACTGTTAATTCTCATATACTCTACAATTCCTCTGGCAGACTCATTGCAACTAGCAAAAAATTTCAAATGAGAAATAGCTGCTAATATTTCTCTAATTTCAGTTGCAATTTTAGCTTGTTTATGTTGTTATATGACAAACTCAGCGAAACTTGAGCCAACTAGCTGTGCAATGGCAACAACAGCGGGAAAAAAACAAATTAACAAAACATGCAGTTAGCGACTTTTTGCCATTTTGCTCTGCAATCGGACTCCCCATCGTGATTTATTTATTTCATTTTCCTTCTTTTTTTGTAGCTTTCATTGTACTTAGCAGTGGGCGTGACAGCAGCAGGAGCAGGAGCACAACTTACGGTGTTTCTCAACTCTCTCTCAGAGGGTTCGTCCTCCTCTGTCATGCTGTTTTAAACATGCAGAACTTTTAATGAAAACTATAAAGTGTATATGTTTTATATAGCTTATATATAAAGTATATGTATATATATCTGCTTGTTTGTTTGTTTAAACAACATCAATTTAAGCACTGCCGTAGAAACTTTTGGCACTGGAACCATAATTATAAAATACTGGCATCAAAAGTTTTCACTCCTAAATAATGAGCTGTGTTCTGGAGTGTAGAAATTGTCACGGATAATAGCAATTAAGTTTGTTTAAAAGAAAGATGCATTTTATATGCAAATGTTAAAAAAAAGTACATGGTGCTTAAGAGAAGTCACAGTACAGAGTGGTGTAGTTGGGAGTGTCCAACTGAAATGCTCTTATGCGCATAGACAGACATTCATACGGGCAAACAGCAGATCTATTGATGATCAAGAATATATATGCATATACCCCATGTATGTGTATACTTATAATATAATACTCAATCATTACAACGGTTTTCTGCTCAGCTTACATCTCCAATGCACTCTTTTACTCATGATCGAGCGCAAACACTATCTTCCAAAAAACAAAATTCTATGACCATATTGAGTGGAATCGGCGCCTCTAAAAGAGGTGCTTATCACAGGCTAGAGTCAGTCGTGTTCCAGTCTTTGTGCAGATCGCTGGGAAGTGGATTAGAGTGGAGTGCAGTTTGCTGTTGTGAGTTGGTTAATTTTTAAATATTAAGTAGTATTATTAAGTTGTATTTCAAATTGTTTAATGTTTAAATAATAATTATGAAATTATGTTTAGTTATACTATTATATGTATAATTTTTTTTTTTATTTTTTTTTTTTTTTTTTTTTTTTTTAAAAAAAAAAAAATATTTTTATTTATATATATAACAATCTCCCCCCCATTTTTTTTTTTCATATTTTTACATTTTTTTTTCTATTATAATTTGTTTCTTTTGATTATGCTTGAAATATGCTTTAACAATATAATATAATTTAAGTAATAATATTATTATATTGTTGTTTATTGTAATGATGTTCGGATTATAGAAATCAAGAGTGTTTTTAGACATGCTTAAAATGTTAAATATCATTCAAGCTTCGTTTATAAACATTGTTCATAAATAATTATATAAATATATATTGTATAGACAGTCAAATACTCCTATTTAAATATCAGCTTAGAGTTAATTTTCCCACTTTTCTGTGCTTGGATAAATCAATACCGCGTTTCATTGGCCAATTTATTATGCTGCTAATTAAACTCGCGAGTTCAGTCTGTGCCGGAGGCTTCTTTAACTAACTTCTGACAAATGCAGTTTTTGGCGCGGAAGTTTTTCGAGATAAGCCAAAAGGCAATTTATGCGCTGCATTAATTTGCCCGTCTGCCCGTCTGCCCGCCTGAGAGACTGAGTGACTGAGCCAGGACAGGACAGGATACTGCTTACACCTTGGCGGATCCTTGAAGGACTTCGCTGTTGCCTGTCAGCTGCAGCCTTTTGAGCTCCTTGCCAGCTGCTGTTTGTCATTCGCTTATCAGCGGCTGCTGGCCGGCAACTTCCTTGGCATTGTGTTGGCCTGGATTTTGGACTTGGCTTTGTGTTTAGTCGTATATTTACATAACACTGTCACTAGTAGTGCTGCCTGCGCTCTCTCTCTCTCTTGTTTCTATTGTTCGTGCTGTGATAAATGTTATCGTTGTCCGTTTCGCCTTCGCCTGTTTCATCTTCTTCCAGTTTCACTCATCAATTTAATTGAAAAGCCTCTTGGAATCGTTCGGCATTTCACTTTGTTATTTGCCTTTTGGCTTTTTGCGATTTTTCTGCCTTTTTAATTAATTTTTTCTTCACGCTTTTCTTCTTATTCTTCCTCCTCTTCTTTTTCTTATCATTTTTTATTTCCTTGTCGCGCCATTGAACTTATCGTGAGGTTAATTTGCACACTACTTCGATTATTGATTGTCGTTGATGGGTTTCTGCGGCTGCCGGTGCTGCTGTGGCTTTTTCTTCTCTGCCGATTGCACTCTGTTGCCATCACGTCCTCCATATTAACTTTTTTATATTGCATTCGCATAATTAAAATCACGGGCAATGATGTGTAAAGCAGCCACCGCTTTTCATCCTGACCGCGGGCTGTCCCGCCCAACTGTTCCGCTGTCGCTCGCTTGATAAATTTAATTTCCACCTGGCAAAAGGATTTCTTATCCTTGGCCCTTTTTTTCGGTTTGCTGACAAAGGTCAGTGGCTCATTAACGTGGGTGGCGTCAAGATGAAAGCGGCAACATCTTGACTAAAGCCTCAAAAGTATACTCGATTTCTTCGTCCATCCTCGTCTCTAAACAAAGGACTTAAGCTGGGTCCCTTAATGGAGCTTTACGCTGAAACTGTCAAGTCTGTCAGTTGGTCTTATTATGTATATCAAATATAATAATAAATATGTGCTGCGGTTGATACCGAAAATAACATGAAAAATCTAGTTAAAATAAAAGAGAAATTTCTAGAAGGTGCAGAATATTGTAGTTTTCTCATATATAAGAATATAATAAGTTTAATATAATTTATAGATTATATTATATTAAATAATCGTATTGAAAATCGGTTTCAATCTACAGTAGAGCATCTCCATTTATTTCACGTAACTATATGCTATCTATAATAAATAAAGCTAAGTCTCCTTTGAAATGAAATCCAGAGTTTGGCCAGTCCACAAATTGATATAATTTTTATTCCACATAAGTCTATATATATATAACATGCTTTAGCATTAATTTATGTGTGCATTCCCTGTGGATGTGTGTGTGTGTGTCTGGCGTCTATTTGCCTTTCCCTAAGTCCGTCTCTGTCTCTCTCTCTCTCCCTCTCCCTCTCCCTCGTTCTCTGTCGTGTGGCTCTTGGCGGATATCGTTGATAAATTTCAAGTCAAAAACTCGGAAAATATTTATGACTTAACTTTTGTTTTCTAACAAAGCAACACGCGACAGACACACACACTCACACCCACACTCACACACTCACACTCACACACTCTCTTTTATATGTATATACTCTCTGGGAACTGGCTTTCACAATTGTCGCAAAACTTGGCTCTGGCTGCTGCTTTGCTTATGCAAATAGCAAAAAGGATTTTTGCTAGCTCAGCTGTTTGTCAATGTTGGCTGGGTTGGAAAAGAACGTTTTATGTCTCTCACGTCTCGTGTAAAACTTTAATCACATGACATGCAGAAATATCATAAAGTTTTCACATATATACATATATTTTTGTCATTGATCCCAGAAGCTGCGACCAGACCTTGACAGCGCAATTTACTGCAAACTTTTGGTTTGTGTGTTGGGGTAACTAATTGAATATGTGAATCGGTATGCGATTGAGTGTGAAATGAGTGGCATATATATATATATAGAGAGAGAGAGAGAAAAAGAGAGATATATACACAAATAAATATATATTTTATAAAATATACATATATAGAAAGTTTTTACCAACTTGGTAAACTTGAAGAAAATTTTGAACAATTTTTAGCTTTAAATTAAGTTTGCAACTTTTGTGCCACAAATCAATGATGTGAATCAATAAGCGCTGAAACTCGAATAAATAACGTATACTATATGGCAAATATATGTATTCAAATGTGCGTGTGTGCCTATCTGGCTGCAACTTTTTAGCCAATTTGCCAAAAGTTGCAGCTGTCTAATAAATATTTCAAAAATTCGTTTTTACTTTTTAAAAACTGAATTGAATTTGTTTCTCACAGTTCCAAAAATGAATGCATTTTGCCAGGAACTGGTCCGAAAGTGCTCAATTAACTTGGCCCCAACAATTTCCGGCAAACCAAAAGAGGGAGAGAGGGAGAGTGCGGGAGAGAGAGATAGAAAGGAAAGATAGCTTAATGAATTTTAACGGCCCGGCAGGGTTTGTCAGCAGCTGGCAATAGTCCTTGTTATTTTGATGGCTTTCTAACGAGCAACACCGGCAATTGCCAATCACAATAATGATCAGCAACGCAATCATCATCATCACCAGCATCATCCTCATCGTCATTGTGATGATGAGCAAAGCTGTTGTCAGGCAGACAGGCAGTTAAATTAATTAGCTAAAACTTGTAACATTGCCCCCTTAAATACTCGAAATATCTCTGAACCAGCGTCGAGTAAAATAATAAAGAACAGCGAAATGAAGCTCCAACTGCGGCCATGGATATGCGAGCTGAAATTCAAAGTAATTTATGGTCAATTTCACAAAGTTTTCCAGTTTCTTAAGAGAGTTAAGGTATTTTTAATGAAATAACATTAGGATAACATCCAATAAAATAGTCTATAAAATTATTTAAAGTAACAAAATTAAATTTGCAGAAAAGTAAACAAAGTTTACTTATTACAAATTTCGTATTCTTTCTTAACTTCTCTATCTGTATGCTCGTATTTTTTCTTGCCTGTGCATCAGCTGCACAATGGACAAATCTCTTTTGACGGCATTTCTGCAAATAAATTGCGTCCGTAAATTTTCGGACAGCGGAAGAAGTCGAAGCGAACATTTTTCATTCATGAAACAATATTTTCTTGAGCTATTTTTAATGCATTTCATTTTTCTATATATTTTTTTGCTTGAGCTATTTTTAATGCATTTCTTCTTTTATATTTTTTTTTTTGCTAGTCGTTGCATTTCTGGGTAGTAAATGAAAAATTGCCAGCTGAGTATGAAAATTGGCTAGTTTCAGTCAGATATATATATATTTTGCATACCCTGTAATGTCAACATAGGCAGTGGGGCAGAAAGTGTATTTAGATAGGCATTAATTGAGATGAGATAACTTTTAAATAAATCTGAAATTCCTATTGCTTAAATTGGCGAAAGTTACTAATATACAGGGTATGTATACAGCGTATCAGTCATCTATATTTCACATCATTGCAGCTGTTCTTAAATGTTTGCTTAACTCTTGTTACATCTCTATTTTCTTTTTATTTTGGGCTATTATTTAATACATTTCAGTATGCAAAAAAAACTATAAATTTCTGCCACGCCCCTTTGATTGTTGCGCCTTCCGTTTCAGCATTTTTGTTGCGATTTTATGCTATGTCTTTAGCTCAAAATGATTTGACTTTAAGTTGTTTTGTATATTTCGCTTTTTGTCCTTTGTGCTTTGTTTTTTTTTTTCGCCACGCCCCCTGGGCGGATCTCGACTATGGCCGCTTTGGCGATATCCTCCCTTTCGCTGTTGGTAGTCGCCTCAATTGAAGTGAAAAATTGCTAATGGTCACCAGGCGGGCGGCGCCACACACAAAGCAGGCGCCAATTGGCGATTGCCTTCATTCCGGAAACGTCGCTTCCCTGAATCGCCCTCCACGGCCATTTAACTATAGCGGCGACTGCCTTTAAATTGCTGCTCTGATTTTAATTAAAAGGCCGAGAGCGCCGAGCACATAGCCATAGTCCGTCCGGTTGCTGTTGTAGTCACAGTGAGTGCACAAAATATCGCAGCAAAGTCAAAGTTGAGTTGATTTTAGGGCTCTTTTAATTGACCCAATAGAAGAAAAAAAAAAAAAAATAATAATAAAAAAACACACACACAGAGAAAATACTGTGAAAAAACCGAAGCGCAAAGAAAATTTATACAGCGCTCAATCAAGCGTGACAAACTTTTCGGCTAGCAAAGGCCAAAATGAAAATTTGAAATTGTGGCAAATATTTTGCTTGCATAAATATTGGCTGTATTTTCAGCAAACCGATATATTTGATACCCTGTAGTGGTTGGAAGGAAAAGCTAGAGCTGAAGAATCCAAATTTAATAGAGAATATATATAGAAGATATATGTGATGGATAGAACTTAGTATTCTAATCCAATCTGTTAGCTGATCTCTGGAAATTTGATTACTTTGAATCAATATGTGAAAATAAAAAGAAATTTATATATAAAATCCAAACTTTTCAAATTCAATTTGAAAACAAAAAAAAAAATGTTTTTCATTTAATAATAAAATATATTTTATATTTAATAATAAAATAATAATATATATAAAAAATAAAAATAAAAAATAAAAAAATATTTAATAATAAAATTTAATATATTTATATCCTTTGATACCCTTGACCATCAATAATAATTCGAATTTTCTGTAGAAAATCTCGTAGTCGTTGAAACTCTTCTCATTTATTTTAATATGCGCCAAATAACTTTATTGTATTTTTTGCGCTTAGCCAAACAAATCGTTAGCAATTGCATTTTATTGGCGCTGGGATAAGCGGCTGCCAAGCGCTATGAAACGATGATTGCGCAATCAAATCATCGCTTCACGCTTGATTAACGGGATGTCATGTTTGCCATAAGCCATACCGCCAGCAATTATGAAACTTTTTTGCCATACAATATTTGTCGAATTCCAATTAAATTCATTCCGTTGGCAGGCGAAACAAATGAACTTGATGAGCCGCAAGGACTACCAAAAATAAAAAGATGAAATATTAAAAATAAAGCTTCATATGAGAGAAAAGTGAGAGAGAGATAGAACGACTTGGCTGTCGCATTTTATAAGAGTCTAAATAGTTTCTCAAATATTACCAATTTTAAGTTGAGCCTTAAGTGAGTCTAATCAACATTCCCAAATTCCTGTCATATTGCTCGCATATCTTCTGAGATATGACGTTCAGCTGTTGCCTTGTTCACACGTCGTATACTTAATGCATCTGCATACAATTATACTATACAAGACTGAACACTCGTCTGCTTCCTTCTGCTTGCTCTTTATATATATTTATCTTTCTCCCCTTCTCACCCGCACACCCATCAATTTGAGCACAAATTTTTATGAGCGCGCACATGCGGCGTATACATGACGTTCCATCGATACGTTAAAATTGCGCATACGACGTGTGTGCACACTCACCTTTTATCACTTTGGCATTTGCTGGCGCTGGTATGTGCCACGTAATTGAATTGCAATTAATTGGCCACAACTTTCACAGCAATCGAAGCTGCAGGTGCTGCTGCTGCTGTTTGGCCTTAAATGTTTTCGGTCAACAGAGCCAGCAGCAAATGCCAGAGCTGCCATCAGCCGCAGCAAAGCATTATGTGACAATAAATCATTGAGTACCTCTGGCCAGATATACAGCAACCGGACAAGACACTCGCAGTGCAGCTGATAGATATGATGTGGGCGGGAGGAGGAGGAGGAGGAGGATTGCTGCCCAGCCGGAAGGAGGATGCGTCTGTTGGGCTTTTGAATATTTCACTGAGTTATTAGAGTCCAGAGTCATATATCATGGGTGTTTGCTCTATGGTTTGGCATTTTAATTGCCAGGTACTTGAAATTGAACTGCCAAGTTAAATGCGATGCGAATGATTGAGTAGAGAATCTGAACAGAGAGAGAGAGAGAGGATCTTGGGAAAATACACATTTGAATGATTTGCCATAATCTGTGAATTTGAGCTAATTTCAACTTTAAATATAAATAATTTTCTGTTTTACTGAAAGCCTTTTGGCTTTGGCACTTTCTATTTGAGCTGCTTTTAAATTTTTAATCAACGCGATGAAAGCATTTTGTAGCGTGAACTGGCATAAAAAGCATGACTGATATTATGGCTTTGACGGAATTGAACCACTGGCTGAAAGACTCGTTACGATTTGGCATGCATTCAAAAAGTTGGCAACACAAAAGCATTTCGTCCTGCGTCACGTGACATTGAAAAGTTTCGCAACTGTAGGAAAAAGGACGCACAGAACGGATGGCAATCAGCGCTGCAATTATATATGTGTGTGTGTGTAGATGATTCTTTGTATGTGTGAGTGTGACTGTGACTGTGTGTATTGAACTTAGCCGTTGACCTTAGCCTGCTTTCTAAGCCCACGCTCCGAAACACGGACCGCACACTTAGTCATTTTGTCATTTACTTGTTACTGGCACTATATAAATGTAAATATATAAAGATATATGTATATACGTATTTTATATATATTATGAAATGTGTTGCATATTTTTAGGCTGCAGCTTGTGTGCTCGTTCATGGCCGGCGCTGCAGCTCAACGTCAACGTCAAGTGGCCCACTCGGTGTTGCACTTGAACCGTAATGAAAGCATTTGCTGCCATCAGCACAAGAGGCACAGAGAGTGAGAAAGACAGAGAGAGAGAGAGAGAGAGAGAGAGAGCGAGTCAAAGAGCGACAGCGAAAGAGATGCTCTATCTCTGCACTTGTTTAGCTTTCAGTGCGTGTGACATCTGACACTTGTCTGCACTTTTCTGCTGCAGAATTTAAGATTATAAACGGCATGAGTCCTTTATTTGGGCTTCAAATATAAGAGAAATTGTAGAAAATAAAATATTTAGTTAAACTAAGAAGTAATAAATTGAGTGAAGAGCAATTGAAATAGAAAATAATATATAAAAAAGGATATAAATATATATTAAAATAAAAAAATTGAAATATAAATTGAACTAGAAATAAATGCTATAAATTAAAGCGAGAGAAATTTAAGTGCTAGGAATCTATTAAGCAAACATATCAGTTGCGCATCAATTTATCTATTATAATGTTACTTATTGTTCAGGAATTCATATATATATATTACTCAAAATGATTTGTTGCTGATGATAATAGCAGTAAATCAATACGCTTTGCGGCTGCTCTTTATTGATTGGTATTTGACACATTGACACAGATTCACATTTAGCATATCGATATCCGGTTGCCTTTTGTTGCTTGTAATTGACCGGCTGCGTTGCATGCCACGCGCGCCACAGCTGCTCTCTGTCTGCACTCTTCACCCGTCTCAAATATCATTAACACACTGGCCATGGTCATGATTGAAGCTCACATATATTTATACATATATATTTTTGCTTGGTCAGGCAGTTATTGTTGTTGTTGGGCCCTAAGCCTTGGCCTCAACAGTGCGCAACTTGTGTAACTGGCAATTTAACACATTAACACCTATTACATAACATACACACACACACACATGGACACACGGTAAAAGTCAACGAGGCAGTTGTGCAAATGGCCGCATAAATAAAAAAAAGTCTGTCTGCCAAGTTATGAATAATCACGACAACAACAATGGACTCAAACACACACACACGCTGTCCAGTGTTTATGTATGTGTATGTGTCTGTGTGTAGCTGTGTAATTAAGCTTTTGGCTTTCACCAAGACCAAGACCTAGTGGCGCCTGAATTTGAAATGGCGCCGCTTTGGGCTATTTTTATGGCTAATGCTATCTAATGGAGCAGCAGAAACGTCTGTCCAGAACACACACACACCGACACATACACACACAGAAAGACACAGAGAAAACTTACAGGTGGGCACGCATTAGTCGGCGCCATAAGCGAACATGAACATGACCCAGATAAGAACAGTTAGTCGGATTATAGCGTATGTGCGTTAGGTATACAAATCTGAGAGTTAATTAAAAGTCATTAGTGAGCCGCATAATTGCAGCTAAACGAAAAGCCATGCGGCATAAACGGGCGGCTAAACAAGATAGTAGCCGGAATGCGGACAAAATCAAGCGAATAAATACGGCAAAAGCTTTGAGGTTGAATTTGCTAAAGTTAAGCACAAAATGTAATTAGAAATTTTTTTTTCTACCCCGCCGGTGGGGAAAAAAAAAAAAAAAAAAAAAAAAAAAAAAAAAAAGGCCCCACCCGGCCCCCCCAGAAGGGGCCCCCAACCCTTTAGGGAATTAGATACAACACATACATATGCACGCGCTTTGCTAACTACGCAGCTGACGCAGGGACTGAGCTTATGCTGCAGAGTGGGCAATATTATGGGAAGTTAATTTTTGAATATGTTTTCTTAGAGATAAACTATCTTCATTAAACTTTCAGAACGTATTAATGACACTCATATGCGTCAAAGCACAAGTTTCTAGTATATTAAATATTTTTTTTGCAAATTGTTGGCGAAGGGGGCATGGTATCCATAATCTAAAGATTACATAATCTCTGTATAAATCACAGGCAACTTCACAGTAAATTTAAAACCTCTATCTTAAACTATGTACAAACCATGGTTATAAACGAAATCAAATGATCGATAAATGCCGATAAAAAATAAAAGGAATGATTTATCGAAAAAATATAATAAACTACACTGCGTATGGTATACACGAGTATATATGTAAAATTTCATGTCTCTAGCTTTTGCACTTTGGGAGATCTCTGCGTTCACAGAAGGTAAATTGCTCTAAAGATGTTAACAAATGCTATTCTTCAGCTAGTCTTTAGTTCTGTAGTAAAGAATTTTAATTAAAACAAAAACAAGCTTCAATTTATAACAGCCATAAATTCTAACGCATTCTCTTCTCTCTACTCTTGCAGGTAAGCAAGCGCGCAGAGTTTAATATTTTACAATCAACTGACGCCTAAATGCGAGCTCTGTAAGTACTTATTTTCTTGCACGAAACAGAAACCCTCGCGTTGATATTAAATAAGAACTTTTGACAACGATTTTAAGTATGCTTTAAGCGTGAAAGTTTTTGTGTTTTAACATAAAATGCGCGGCCATAAATCAACTTAATGAACTGAAGCCAGAACATGCCCGAAAGTATGCCACACTCGGGGGCATTCTTGAGAGAGCCGCTTGTCGTTGAACATTTAAGAACTTTGATGCGATTGGCATTAAAAATTGATAAATAGGCAGGCGCAGGAGCTGCGTTTCATGACAATCCAAAGTGAGAGTGCACTGAATAAATAATAATAAAATGTCGAACACTACTTTGGGCATTCAGAGAGAGAGCGTACGTACGTACATATATATTGCGAATTGAATTCAGTGAAATGATTTGCTTATTTCACGAGAGCGAAATACGCTTCATAAAATATGCCAGTGCAACCATAAAAAAGAGAAAGGAAAAGAAAAACAGAAAAGTGAAATAGGGGGGAAAGGAAAAGCTGTCATCCGAATGGCGACGTTTTCTCTCTTGTTGCATTTGCCGTCTGCTGCCTTATCCTATTATCTTTGTGCCAGGCATTACTCTCTATTATTTATTTATTTCGCTCGGCCTCCCTCTATCTCTCTCTTTCTCTCTCTCTCTCTCTCTTCTCTCTCGCTCTCTCTCTCTATCTTTCTCTTTCTCTTGCTATGTTTTATGTACGCAAAACGGCGCAATTCCGGCCAATGTTCATTTCGCTGACTTGGCAAACTGCAAATTACAGGCAACTTTTGTTTTAATTCCAGTTCCTGCCACGCCCCCAACTAACCCGCTTTACCCGGCTATTTACATTGGCAGCCTACCTCGGATGGGTTCATATTATGCAGTTAAACAATTAAACACATTTTTTATGACAGTTTCTGTCGGACTAAATGCTGTCACTAAGGCTTTAAGCCGAGTTTAAGCAAGTTCTGTTGAAGATATATTTAGATGAAGTCCGACACTTATTTCAAATACACTCAGCCGGATACTAGATTATGATCCGAATGCATAATTTTATATAAATAATAAACAATTTATATTTTCTTTGCCCTTAAAATTTCCTATTATAATAATTATTTATATTATTTTATGAATATTTTTTAATTTTTTTTTTTTATTATATTCACAAATTTAATATTGATATTATTAAATTATATTAAATTTTCTCAGTACACTTATCTATGATCTACTACTTTAAACGTTTGCATATAAAAATGTCCTGAGAAATTCTCAAGCTGTTTGATGTTTGGCAACGAAATTTCAATGTTAACATTGCGTATAAGCCACGTGTCGCCCAAACATCAAAGGGACAATTTTTTTTTGTGTAGCTCCGGCTTAGCTGTGATAATTTTCAGCGTATTTTGATATTTTGTTGCGAGTTAGCAAAAACTGCCTTTACTCGAATTGCTTCACGACCGAGTGGTAACTGACAAGTAGGAAAGTGAAAAGGGGAAAAGCGAGGCAAGCACTTTATTATTTATTGCCATAATCATGTTAATGGCAGCACTGGCAACGGCGAGAAAAACGATATGATAATCATATTTATTAACATTTTAACTTAATCAACACGCGAAACGAAAGCGCAACAGCAAAATGAAGATAAAAACAAGAACATAAACAACAAGTAACATTTCGACGTTGGCTTTTAATGCATGAAGATCAGCATAAAGATAAAGAGCCAAGAATGTGTATTAGATATCCTTATAATACTCTGTTCCAAGAGCGGAAAGGAAGTATATTGGTTTAGCTAAGCCAAACGTTTGTCTCTCAGGCTAGCTGCTATAATTAGAGATTTAGCTTGAGGATGACTTACTATATATATCAATTTCAAAGCTTTTAAGTGTCGTTTATTAAATTTACAAAGTATTTTGCACTCAATTATAACTCTGTTCTCTATATATCAAGGTGTGAATGGTGTCATTTGTGACAAATGTTTGTTGATCTGAAATATACATCTTAAATGACATATAAAGACAAAATGGATAGTACTAAGATGAGTAAAGAAAGTGCTAAAAAGCTTATAGAAAGATTTGATATCTACAATATCTGATATAATTTTATTTAATGTACGACTTGACTTAATATCATATTCATATTATTATTATTGCCTTAATATCATATTCCCATTTTATAAATTATTCTCAGAGTATTTAACATTCCGTTTAATTTTCTATATGAAAATTGAGTTCTCAAGATGTGGACTCAATTTAATTTGTATACATAAAATATATATTTATTTTTATTTTTATTTATATCTTTCTTTTTTTTTGACATGTGCATTTCCAGTACTTTCATTTATATAATTTATTTACCGCTTTTGAGTTTTTGCCATTTTCATTTATTTTCTTTTTACTCCGCCGCAACTTTGGCCTGTTCTCGTTTTGCTTATCATGCTTGCCTTTTGTGAGGTTGCTGTCATCTTCTTCTGCTTTCGCTTCGGCTTAAGTCTTGTGCTTGCATCACATTAACAGATAAGAAATGTATTTTACAGCTGCGCCTCAACCGCTGGCAGGAATGTCAGCCTGCGTGGCTGTGGAGGGTGGGCGTGGTTGATTTGGTTAAGAAACGAAATTTGCAATGTAACATAAGCACTTAGGAATTAGTTTCCTTAAGTCGAAACCCGCTGCGTAAGCACTGTGACCTACAAAAGCATTTGAATGCTGAATGACCATCTTTTTCATGTAAACCTCTTCTTCAGGTCGTTATATGCATATGAAAATTGGCATTGAATATGATGTAATATTATAGTTTGCATAATATACTTAATATACTTCATAATATACTTCATACAAAATTATAATTGCTCTAAATCTATTTCTGATTGAAGAAGATTTTATCTCTCTCTTACGCAATTTATATTTCACCATTGCTGAATATTACCCTATATATTGACTAGTACTGTTTTCAAAGATCTTCTAATGATTCAAAGACATTCAAACTTTAGTTTACGATATTCCATCGAGTGACTTCTTGTCTATTATAGAATAGCAAACACATTTATTTCCAACTCAGTAGGGCAACTGAACCCCTTTGATATTTAACACAATTAGAAACACATAAATTTCATACAAACATACACACACACACACCCACACACGCACACACCTCCGGATGGTGCTTTCCTGTGTGTTTTACAGTTGTAAATGCGAGCGAAGCTTTGTTGGACATAAAACATTTTCATTTAATTGAAACAAATGCGTGCTGCGTATCAATTTAAGTAAACGGATCTGCAACAACAAGAGCAACAATGATAACTACAACAACTAAACACACACACATAGTATGTACAACTATTGTAAATGCTGTGTAGTAAAGAGCAATAAAAACTAACGACTACAATAAGATGCGACTATGCCACAGATTGTTGCCATCATCAACGGGGCAGGCGGCAGGCGACCCCAAACGACAAACGAATGAAACATGAGTAGCGAGGTGTGTGTGTGTGTGAATGTGGGTGTGAGTGCGTTTAGGTGTGTGTGTGTGTGTAGGTGCTATGGTGTGTATATAGTGTGTGTCACTTAATAACATTAGGGCGTGAGTGGGTGTGTGTCAGAGAGGATGCTGTAGATATAAGCTGGGAGAGGGAGCGAGACAGAGAGACATAAAGATAGAGAAAGAGCAGTCGTAGTCAGGTGGCCCACAACAACAACAACAACATGTGAGTGAACCGTCAACTGTCGCCAATTGAATGGCCGTCAATGGGAGACCCACAAAAAAAAAGAGACAGAAAAAAGTAAAAAGAGGACAGTTCTTGTGCCAGCGTCAAGCGCTATCAAAATCTATGTAAATTACACACAATCATCATAATGTGTTAGTGTGCGTACGTGCTGTGTGTGCGTGTGTGTGCGTGTGTGTGTGGATGTGTGAATGTGTGACTGACTATGTCATGAGTTGACACTAAGCACGAGCATTCAGATTGACACTTTATGGTCTATAGAGCAACACAACATATCACATAATACAGACACAGTTATATGGTAGCTATATAAAAATGTATGAATGAATGGCATGAAAGTGCAACTGTACTTGGGCTAAGAGAAAGAGGAAATGTGGGAGTAAGAGAAGGAAAGCAATATAGCAGGAGAGAGACAGAGATGGCCGTTAGAATGAGTCAATATATCATATATTTGTATTTATATTATTATAAAATTCTATTCAATAATAAATAATAAATATATAAATATGCATGCATTAATATATATTTATTTATTATTACAAAATAAATCAATTAATACATTAATATTTATTTATTTATTTATTTTTCAGTAATTATATATTCTAAATTTATATTAGGCATACATTTTATTTATATTTTTAATGCTCACCCCACTTGATTAAAGTTAGTGTCTTTCAAATGATGCCATTGGCCTCTTTCTGTAGAGTCTACCCAACCAGGAAATCTTCAGTAACAAACACAATTTACATAGTTCATTCAGTTCTTTAATGCTCTTCAGTTCTGATAACCATTCGAGAAATGTTCATACTGCGGCTTTTTGTTGCCATTGATATTGCTGTTGCTCTGGGTGTACCATAGGTTGTGTGGAGACTGGGCTGAATTGACTGTATTGCTAGATGATGATATTGGAGCATCCCTGCCGCGTGGTCCAGTGGCGCCTGTAAAGCCACGCGGCCCGGGTGGACCAGGTGGACCTGGTGGACCCGGTGGTCCAGGTGGGCCAGGCACTGGAATTGGAATGTAGGCGGGTTGCTGTGTCTCCTCCTTCCATACGGCTGGGTCGGGCTGCGTGTCGGGTTGTGTGCCGGGGAATAGGTTGAATCCAGGCAAGCTCAGACCCGCTTGGCTCTGCATATTGAAGCCCAGTTGGAAACGTGGCACCAGCACATACGCAGCGGCGTCCAAGCCGATTTTGTTGCTGCTCGTGGTAGCTCTAATTGAATTGCTGGCAGTTTGTGGTCCGTAGCTGAGTGGAAAGGCTGTCAACTGAGGCAGGCGATACTTGATGTTGGGCTCGCTCAGCATGGGTATCGCATTCGAGTACAGATAGTCGGGCACCTTGCGACCATCCTTCTCGGGCTCCTGCTCCATAATCTGCGGCTCATGAAAACTGGGCTCATTCTGGCTCTCCGGCTTGAGCTGCTCCCCAGGCGCGAAAAGCACCAGTTGTGGTACATTTTCATCCCGACTGTTCTCCGTATCGCTGCTACGACCCACAGCCTGCGCTCGACGCAGACGTGCTTGAGAGAGACCCAGGCACAGGCATAAAACTGGAATCGGAATTGGAATTGGAATCGGAATTTAAGAGGTTAATTTTCTTTCTGAACTCTTAAAGCGCTTTCTCACCTAATATCTTAACGCTGACTGTCATCTCGGTTTACTGTTCTGATGCTGCTGTGCGCCTGTGTCTTTTATACTAAATGTTCTTTGATAGATATAATCAATCGGTTCTTGGAATTGTTTTGCTTTGACTTAGTTACAATTTTTTTTGCACACTTAAATCACATTAATTTGTCTGTGATTTAAGAGTTCAGTCAACTCTTTATTGGCCAGTTAATCAATTTGAACTGCCTAAGCGAGCGCTTCTTATGATAACTGGGTCAACTGGCCATTTCCTAAACAGGTTCTGCTCACAGCTCGATTAGTTGGTGTATCTTGTTACAGATCGGGATGGATGATATACAGGTGTGGTATTTTAAGAATAAATTAGTTGGGGTTTGTTTACTGAAATGAGTAATATATAAACTATTATTATATATTTAAGTATATGAAATGTGAAAAGATAAGGATTTATTAACTAAGTATATGAGTATGTTGCAGTATAATATATAATATATATATGTAACTCTTTGTAGTCAAGCTATAAAAATAGCTCAAGCTATAATTCAAATGGAATTTCGTAATATTTAGTTCAACTAATCGGGGTTCAACCCCTTTTTTTGAGCATTTTGGCATTTCCTACTTTAAAAAACATTCATTTTCATCAGGCAGACAATAGAAAAAAATATAACAAAAATAAATGCATATATATAAAAATATATATATGCATATACATATATATATATATACGATTTATAGTTGAGTATAGTTGGGAATGAAATTGAAAGTTCAGCTAGAACTAATACAAACTTAATGTCATATGATATTTACATATGCAAACTATGTGTATATATATATAGATATATATAAAACCTAGTTAGAAACCAAAGAGTATGTGCTGCATTTAATTGAATTAAATCAAAAGCTATGTATTTGGGCAATTCAAGAGTTTGGAACGCTGCATGGGGTTGCAGCCCCCTTTGGCGAATGCTGTGGCCTAATTGAATGCCCGCATTCAGATGATCAGATTTTCAGATGTTCAGATTTTCACATTTTCGTGATTGTGGTCCACGAATACGAATCGAACAAACAGTTGCAAACAGTTGAGCCAGTTGCGCCGTGGCGTGCGCGTCGCTTGGGCGCATGTCAGCTAGTCGAATCGCGACTCGCTGACTCTGGTTGATCGGAGTCCTACGGTAAACGGGATGTGGCTGCCTCTGCCGCTGCTGCTGCTGCTGCTGCTGCCAGCGTTTGCAGCGGCCAGCGGCGGTGCTGGTGGGCAGCTGCGTCGCATCCGGCTGCAGGATCACTGCACCGCCGGCATTTGCACGGGCATCGATATCGGACGCAATGACTACGTGATTATCTCGCCGACAGCCATCACTATGCAATCGATGCTGACATTCATCAATTCGAGCATTGCCAAAATACCGCATTTGATGTTCGACACGTTTCCGGATCTACAGCTGCTGCGCATGGAGAACTGCTCGCTGGATACGTTCGAGAAGCCGCAGTTCGAGGGCGCCAGCAACTTGATGAGCCTCTTCTTGGGCCACAATCGGCTGAAGGATATACCCAAGAATATATTCCTGGGCGCTGACAATCTGGCAACGCTGCACTTGAATCACAATCTGATCAGAACGCTGCACAATCACAGCTTTCATCCGCTCAAGGAGCTGAAGGAGCTGTCGTTGGCCAACAATCAGCTGGAGCAACTGCCTCTGGGTGTCTTTGGCCTACTGCGTAAATTGTTGGACTTGAATTTGGCGGGCAATCGGCTGTCGGTGCTGCCTCGCGGTATTTTTGATAAGAATTTGAATTTAACGCGTCTCAGTTTAGCACACAATCGTTTCACGGTGTTCGAATCGGAGCTGCTAAAGCTGCAGCCACGCCTCTCGCTCCTGGACATCTCGGGCAACATATTGAACGAGCTCACATTGAACTTCTCGCTGCTGGAGCAGGTGCTGGCTCACAGCTGCGACTTGCGGCGCCTCACGGTGTACGGCATCATCCGTGACCTGGATCTGCATAACAATTCGCTGCGGGAGCTGCCGCACATTCCGCTGGCCAACAATGTGACCGGATTGGATTTGTCGCTGAACCCTTTGGGCAACCTGCAGAGCAATCCCTTGCGGCGCTTCACAGGACTGCTGCGACTCAATTTGTCGGCCACCAATACGCACGAGCTGGCCGAGGATCTGTTCAAGAAGCAGAGCCATTTGCAAGTGCTGGACATCTCGGCCAACAGCATCTACTCGCTGAAGATCACGATCTTCGACAGCCTGAAGGCTCTGCAGTATTTCTATTTTCAGCAGAACAATTGGAACTGCGACTTCCTGCAGCTGCTCATGAGTTCGTTTGTCAAGAAGCGCGATATTTCCTTCATGGAGGATATTACGGCACCCGAACTGGTCGACGATTACGTCGATGGCATCGCTTGCTGGTACGAGAGCGACAAGACATCCAAGAAGTGCGACGGCAGCAACTCGGAAGCAGCACTAGAGCTGTCCATAGTGCGGAATGAGATCAAAGCCTTCACCGAGCTGGTGGAGAAAAAGTTCGTGCGAGTCTATCGCATGTTGGAGGAAATGAAAGCCAGGCTCTAACCTAAATGTTCTGGAAATCTAAATATTCTCTATGAAATAATCAAGAAGACGCGCTTAAATACACAGGCGTGCAACTATATATTTAATCAACATGGATATACTAGCTATATTAATATCCTATATTTAATCGCATTTTAAGAAATTATAATAATTAACACAAGCAAGCCACTGACAAACATTTGAATATGTTGAAAACTAATAATAAAGCGCAGTACTCTTTGAGAGACAAACAATTGGGTTTCAATTTCGTGATTTACTTGTGTGTGTGAGAGAGAGTGAGTGAGAGAGAGAGTGAGAGTGAGTGAATCAGAGAGTGAGTGAGAGAGTGAGAGAGAGAGAGAGTGAATGAGTGAGAGAGTGAGTGAGAGAGTAAGTGAGAGAGTGAGTGAGAGAGTGAGTGAGTGAGAGAGTGAGTGAGAGAGAGAGAGGGAGTGAGTGAGAGAGAGAGCGAGTGAGAAAGAGAGAGGGAGAGAGAGAGAGGGAGAGGGAGAGGGTGAGTGAGAGAGAGAGAGTAAGAGAGAGGTAGAGAGGGAGAGAGGGGATAGAGTACTTCTTTACTAGATAGACACTAGATAGAAATGTGTAGTCCAGCTGTCATAGAACAAGCTGCATTGAATAAGATCTGAGATGATCTATTGACTCTCTTAGAGTTTGTGTCTCGCATTCTTATTGTAGGAGTAAAAGTTATTTGTTTTTAGGCAGTTCAGATATTTACTAAAGACAGCAGTAATATTCTCTTCTATTCCTTCTTGAAGTCTCAAGCTTTTAACATTTTTTCGCCTTAAGCTAAAAAGTTTATAATATATTTTAATTATTTTATATTTCTTAGTTTCAGCTTCATGAGAACTTTTATGATTTTAGTCCCAATACGATTTCTTGCTCTTGGTTAGCTGTGCTTAGATTTTCAATAGAAATTGAATTGCCTTAGGTTTAATTTGTTTCAGCATACATATATGTATGTTGATTATATTATATATGTTATGGAACACATATTCATATGATATTTACCAAAAATGTATCAACAAAATAAATACCATATAAATTATGCATATTTCACGTAAATTTCTCTGCTTATAAAATTTTAGCCATTGAATTGCAGCCTCTTTAACTCAGACACCAAATTAATCATGTTCTGCAGATAAAATATTTAATTATTTTCAGTGTATTCTAAGGATTATAAATCAACGCCGTCAATTTTCAGTTCAATTAAATTTTATTGAATATGAAGTAAAATTTCAGTTGACTTTATTTAAATAATTAAAGTCTTATTCAATTCAGCCTTCAGGTTGCTTTTTTTTTTCGCTTGCCTTAAATACCGGAATACTAAATAGCTTATATTGGATTTACAGTGGAGCTAAGCTGAAAAGGTATTTCTTCTGCATTCTCTGTAAATGTCACATGTATTTAATGTCCTTTGCAAAAACTATTAAGCATATTTCAACAGTTTTTCACGCATCAGCCAACAGACACACAAGTGTTTAAATAGCTTATCGTGCCAAATATATATGATGCTAAATTATGAAAAAAAGAAAA
The DNA here is from genome assembly GCA_035045185.1 of Drosophila meridiana. Lineage (NCBI taxonomy): Eukaryota > Metazoa > Arthropoda > Insecta > Diptera > Drosophilidae > Drosophila > Drosophila meridiana. Next base: position 16,120,031 of record JAWNPF010000055.1, on the reverse strand, counting down.
TTTTATATATATATATATATATATATATATATATATATATATATATATATTATATTGAATATGCCATAAATATTTTACGAGCAACAACAAATGCACTTTTTGCCATTATGACAGCTAACTGCGCAACAGAGATGGGCAACAGATATGTATATGTATATGTATATATGGATATGCTATATATATATAATGAGAGTCGGTGTGGTACTTTAAACCGACAAAACTTAATTAAATGCAGACACACACACACACACACATGGACAACACATAAAAGCCGCTTAAAAAATTATAAAATATGATAAACAAATATGAAAAACGTTTTTTATGCGCTGCCACTGAAAATAAAGCTGCAATAAAAAAATTGCATAAATATATAAATATTTTTGTTGTGCATTTAAACAAGCATTAAAATATGCAGCCACGCACACACTTATATATACACACTTATACATATACTATATTCATATACTATATATAGGCATCAGCTAGCTGTGGGTAATAAAGGTTTATTTTAATCTGCGGTCAAAGCATAAATTCACTTGACCAAATATTTGTTGTATATTTTAGGCATGATTTGACAGGAAATTAAATAAACATGTTGATGATGGAATTTGAAAAAAAAATCGAATTTAATCAGCTCTTGGCTGCACAGGTCTGTCTATTGACAGTTTTAAAGGCTGTGCTATATTTAATATACTGCGATAGCTAAAAGACGACTCTAGAAAAACACAAATCAGTTTACTATGGCAACACTAACTAATCTGCTGTTTAAGCTGCTCTGTTCCCGCTCTCTCTCTCTCTCTCTATAGCCTGTTCCCCTCACTCTCTCCCCTCCTTGCACCCTCACTGAAATGCAGTTCTTTAGCCCTCAAGTTCTTTTTTTTCTAAGAATTTCTTTAACTGCACGCACTTCAGAGTGGGAAACAGATTTTAAAGTGTTTGCCATTAAGATGTTAGTGTTATTTGCTTTGCCCACGCCCCTGACTTTGTCCCCGCACGCTTTGCTGAGTGGAAGATTTGTTGTACTAACTGTTGTAAGCAACTTCCGTTTCCCTTATCGTCCGCTTTGTTGAACGACGCGTCGTGGCAACTGTGGCAGCTGCTGCTGCTGCTGTAGCTGCTGTTGCTGCTGCTTACCCAGTTAGCAAAACGTAACTTTAACAACGTTAACGTGCTTACGTTACGCAACATATGCGCAACGGCAACCAACACACACCCACACACACACAAGGAAACACGCCCACTTCACACCCACACTCCGCTGTCAAGGCGACTTGTGTCTGTTTTTAACTAAATTCATTTTGGCAAGTTTATGAAAATTGTTGTTGCTGTTGTTATGATTGCTGTTGTTGGTGTTGTTGTTGTTTCTGTTGCTGTTGCTGTTGTTGTTGCTGTTGGTGTTGCTGTTGTCTGGGCTCATTAGGAAAACAAAAGCTACAAGAGAAAACTTTCAGTTATGTTTTTTTTTTGGCTACTTTTCTTGCCACTTGCTTTCTACATCCAATACCCTGTAAAAGTGAAGACAGGGTATATGCAGTGTGCAGAACATAACTTAATAAATGTAGGACTAAGATTAATTTGTATTAGTTATACCTGTTATACTAGTATAACTAACTAAATGTGGGTCTAAGATTAGTTTGTATTAGTTATGTTAAGTTTACTTTTATTACAGTTTTATTTTAGTTTATCTGTAGGCCACATTTGGTAGGGCATCTGTTGACTGAGTTTAGCATTGATTGTGCCTCATCCACTTGCTTTTATTGGCCTTGTTATAATTAAGTTGATTTTATTAACCGAATTTTACAAGTACTCTCAGCCAAGCTAAAAGCCAGTTGCTGCGGCCTGCTTCGCATTTATTGAACTTTTACGCTTTTGAATTATTAATTATATTGTTTTACAAGTCGCTCGGCACTGCAACAGCTGTGTTTGGGCAACAACTCGCTCGCTCGCGCACCTCTCTCTCTCTCTCTCTCTCTCTCTTTACTCAACACTCTTGGAGCTTCAACTTAAGGATCAGATTTCATGAAATGAATTTTGGTTTATAGCTAAAGCCTGAATAGATTCTATAAAGTTTTTTGATTGAGCTCAAGTTGAATTGGCCAAGGTTAGACAATGTTAAATGGAGGTCAATTAATATATAATATATCTAATATGTATCGATGTTAGTTAGTTATCTTTTAAGACTGCAATTTTTTCTGCCAATTAAGTGTTTATTTATTCAAATGCTTAATTCGCCCACAATCATTTTTATTGCTGTTATAAATGTTAGCATAATTCTCGCTTTTGCTCTCTGAAGGCATCTTGAGAGTCCTTAAAAATAATGCTGCCATTAGATAAGCAATTCGCATGTTTATCGTAAGTAGGTGTATAAATTTCACTTTAAGCTCGCAAATTGTGTGACACAATTCACATGCACTTGTATACAATTATGTGCACATTAGCATGTCTATCTATCTCGCTCTTTTCTCTGTCTCTCTCTCATTCTTTTTGCTTAACAATTAGATGCGCAATTAGGCATTCAAGCGCGTTTGACAAAAAAATGCTGCCTACTTTTCGGTGCGCATAAATAAAACTTAATGGCCACAAAAACAGCTGCTTAAAACTGTGCGAGTGTGAATAATAAATGTTGAGTTGGGTAAACTAGTACCGACTATCAGATACCCTATAAGTGAAGTCAAAACTGAGTTGGGTTTGTATAGATATTATTAAGGATTTATAGAGATTTATTCTTACTTCTGGAGATGATTTTGTTTCATTAGCGAACTTCATTTGAAGAACGATAACCGATAACTATCGGTTAGCCTATTGATAACAGCAGTTACCCTTAGATTATGAATGTATACCAAGCAAAGTTTGGGTAAATAAACGCTGACAACCTTTAACCTATAATTTTACTTCACTTATATATGTATGCATTACTTCCTCCTTTGATTCCCAATTAATGCTAAATATAATAATCAATTGCTATTGTTATTGGTAGGCTAACGCATATACCAGACAATTGTACAGATTGCTTCAATTCGGCGTGTGATTTCGCAGCATTCAAATTCATTGTTGTCGTCCTCTACTTCCCTTCCTCCTCCCTCATACCTCCTAATTGGACAGCCATGAATAATATTGTCGTATATGTGCACGTCCAGGCATATACATATATGCTGATGTGAATGAATGCGTTCGAATGCTTTAAACTGTTGCAAGTTGGGCGCGGCGGACGAGGCGTATGCGCAACATGCGTATGCATAAATTCACGCTTAATTAGCAACGCGCCACGCCCACTCGTGTTTTGTGGGAGGTAATTAGCCAATTGCCGGCAACTGGCTGGAATGTGTGTTAAATAATATATTGCACACAGCTCTCTCTGTGTGGGTGTGTGTAGGTGTATGTGTCTGTGTTCAGAGTATTACTTTTTCGGCAGCTAATTGCCAAAGGAGCTGTAAACTGAAAAGAAGCTGCGGAAAAATTGTATTTAGCTACGCTGCGCCAAATTTAATTTGGCCACGCGCCGCAGTTTGTTTTCCGCTGCCTTATTAACTGGCTTTTTGACGCAATTATGTTGCCACAGCCACAGTGGCGCCCATCTGCCGGCCACGCCCACTGCGAAAGCTTACAACTCTGCAATGGGCTGCGGCACGTGTCTTCAGCATTGCTTTGGGGATTCGCCAACTTGCTTTCAACCTGCCACTGCACGCACGTTTCAACAGTGCAACAACTGGAGTCAGGTGAGAGTGTCTGTGTGTGTGTGAGTGTGTGTGTGTGAGTGTGAGTGTGTGTGTGTGAGTGTGTGTGTGTGTGTTTGTGTTTGTGCCCCACAAACTTTTAACCAAATTGTTTAACTAAGTAGCAAAAGCTCATAAGCACGCAGCACAATGCACACACACGAGTTGCGGTCGTTTGCTGCTGCCAGCCAAATGCATTAGACTCGAGTGCGTCGAAAAATTTTGGTTACAAAAAGTTTTAATGCCCAGCCATAAAATCGTTTCGAGTCCAAATACCTTATGCAACTGTAAGCTATTAACAAAATTACTCAGGTAAACATTGAAAGAGAAACTTTTTTGAGCAATTTAAAAATATTGAAAAAATAAAACAGAATGGAAGTAAGATTCTACATATTATTATTGATTTAAAAGTTTAATTAATGTTATTTAAAATTAAAAATAAATAGAATAAAGTTATGAACAAATTTGGATTTAATTTATATATCACTTTGATTAATTAAAAAGAAATATATAAAAATGGAATAAAATTGATCTACGATTCTACATATTAATACTAACCTAAGAGTTTAACATAGTTTGTTTTTATTTTTATTTAAGTTGAAAAATATATAAAAATATTTGATTTAATATATATTTTATTTTGAGTTAAAAAAAAAAGTAGAATCGAGTTAAGATTTTATATAGTACATAATAACTTAAATATAAAGCATAGTTTTTTTAAAATTTATTTATTTCTTTTTATTATTATTAAATAAAACTGAACGGAATAAATTTCTGTATTTTTTATGATTTAATTTTTATTTTTGTAAAAATTATTTTTATATAAATTTAAAAAAAAATTTATTTTATTCTATTTATTTTTGTATTTTCTTTTTTCTTTTTTTTTTTAATTATTTGCAATTATATTAAACAATATTAAACTACAGAAATTATTGAAAATATCTTTAAAATAAAATTTTTTAATATATGAATATATTTGATTCATATTACCATAAGCCTTTGTTCTTCAGCTGTTATTAAGTTGACATATATATGTATGTATAAATATGCGCCAAGAACTGTTGTTAACTTGGCCTTACTTCCGGCTATGTTTTGCCGTCAACCATAAAATAAAAGTACATTAAATCGCAAAGGACTTTGAAAGGAAGATATTTGTTCGAGCAGACAGACAAATCCGCAAATCAATTGAACTGTCCAGGCAAATAAAGTCTGAGAGTGGAGCCGGAACGAAACAGGACAAACGAGAAATATATATATATATACGTATATATATGTATTTATATAGTATATGGTGGCAGGACATGTGCTTATGCCAAAGCAATGCAAATCCATCTGCCGGTGCAGCTGAGGACAGCAGCGATTCGAATTGGCATTGTATTCCCCTGGCAGACAAATAGAGGAAACACAATAATGCATTAGTATTTGGTTTCCTCTGCTCCACTCAATTCACATATATATATTTTTTGCTTCTCTCTCGTTTTTTTTCTGATCAAATTCATGGCAAATCAGCATAAACTATAGCCCACTGCAGGAATCATTAAAGCATATTATGCGATATGGCAAAAAACAGAACGAAATACTACAAAATTTCCGTTGAAACAGAGAGAGAGAGAGGTAGAGTAAGAGAAAGAATGAAAAGTGAATAAATGATTAGATGCGACCCGTCTTGGCTAGCTGGGTTAAAGCTCTGGTTGTTCGCTTACCTTTTGCATTTCGACATGCCATTGGCAGTTGACCAAGCAATGCGACAGCTAACACACACACATTCACACACACACACACACTGTTATGTATTCCACTTCAGTGAACAATGCTCGATATGGAGCCCTAGCAAAACGACAATACCCTCATTGTGTTGCATTCGCATGGAATGCGCAGCTGGCATTTGCCCATTGCCTTCCACAATTTATGGCATATCTGTGTGGACTGTGCGTGCATGTCGGTGTGTGTCTACCACAGTGTGTTTGTGTGTGTGTTTGGGTGGATGTTCTGGATTTTCTGTTTGCCTGATAACAAGCGTTGCTTGAAAAAATCTTATAAATTGCAAATTGAATTTAACGATAAACATCACAGTGCATAGAGCGGACATGATGATGCACGGAGTATTGGGAGTTTACGGAGTTTACACTGCGAGAAATATTAAAATATTATTTGAATTAAATTATAGATATAAGTATATATATTTAATAACTTTTGTTTGAAGCCATTTTTGAAATATTTGTATACTATCATATATTAATCATATTAAATAATTTCAATTGAGATAAATTTGAATAAATAATTGTGAAAGGTTTTAATCATAATTATTTATTTTATCTGAATAATCTATATAATATATATATTATCTTTCTTACAATGAATACTCTTCTCTATTTTATATATTCTAATACACAATATTTTAATAAGTATTGTCTCTTATTTTAATGATGACAGTCTATATATAAATCGACCACTTTATAGTTAAACATCGATTACTTTATAGTTAACTATCGATAGTCATAAATCTACATACATATATCTTACATATGAAATTATAGTCATCTTTTAGATATATTTCAACAATTTCTTTTGGGGCTTTAGCTCTCTATAAATATTTTTTCCAGTGCCGCAGCTGGCAATGCCTTAGCCTTATTGAAATTACACTGTTCATTGTTATTCTAGGGCACTTATCACGCTGCTTCTTCCGCTGCTGCTGTTGCAACTGACACTGATTGTGTTTGGCAGTGTAGCTGACATCTTCTCGGCTTGGTTCGATAGAATAAGTACAAGAAAACAAGTAGAGAATTCTCTCAATTGCAATCGAGAGCTGAGTAAATTGCTCGTCCACTTGCAGCTTGCAAACTAAACCAAAGATAAGAATAAAATTGATATTAATGTGATTTGCTTTTATTTCCATATCATTACAGGTGAGTCGATTTGAAGCTGATGTCGTAATATGTTAACCGAAGCATTACGCAAACCGACAAAGTTTGCCTCGAGTCTGTTTGCATTAAGCATGTGCCACAAGCACTTAGTCTTCCCTTGAAGCAGCAGACATTACATTTAACATTTACAACTACTACGCACACATTCACACACTCGCACACACTCACACACTTTGCAGACAAGCAATTATGTTGTGAAAGCTGGCAGCAGGTCGGGCTGTGCGTGGAGCGTCTGAAAGACTCCCATTGCTGGAATTTGGTTCATAATTTATAAGCCGCCCCCGAAATGCCAAAAACCCGAAAGAGCCAAAAAAAAGAAATGAGAGAAAAAGCAAGGAACATAGAGATTGAGACTGAGCCAGACAGCGTGGCGTTGGCGACGACACGCCCCCTCCTTGCATGCGCCCATGCCGAGTAACACCAGCCAACAGAAAAGGGTAACAGCAGCACACAAGGCAAATCCAAAAGGCAAAAAACAAAATGCGCCAGCCAAAAGTCAAAAACTAACTGCCTTTTGTTAGAGTCGCGCCATGTGGACATTGCGGATGTCTAACTGTGTGTGTGTGTGTGAGTGTGTGCAGGATGGGTGTAACGACCGACGTGACAGTGCTTAAACGTATGTATGTGGCTGGCATACAGTCTGTGTGCATACCCTGTAAAGAGTGTGCGAAAGGTAGGTGACAAGCAAATATGGCTTGCAGGTGATTTATTGATAAAAATGCAAAAGTTTAGAGGAAAATTGTGAGAATTAAAAGTATTTTAAATATATAAAAATATTTGTAGTATTAAAATATTATTTGAAATAATTAAGGTAGCAAATATATATAAAAGTCCAAAAAGCAAATCGTTGCCAATGAAAGCTTGATCCTTTTGTTATGGTATTAATTAGTATATAGAATGATGGACTGTTAAAGAGGACATATTTAACGGAGGTCATTTTGACATAAATCTATCCATATTGGACATAGGCTCTCTCTCTCTCTCTCTCTCTGTTTCTTTTTTTCACCAATGAAATCTATTTTAAATTGACCTCAGTCAAGTATATTTTTCCTTCAAAGGTTTATCAATCTATATATCAAATTTTATCCTAACACAACACATAAATCTTAACAATATAATCGAGCTTTTATTCGAAATAATTTGCTTTTCTGACTTTTGTGTGCATTTAATATCCTCTTTATTCAAAAGAATATTTTAATTTTATTAATTTATTTATATACTTAACCAATTTTTATCACCAGTTCCTTTATATATTTTGTTATTTTATTTTTTTTGTATCTTTAAATATATACATATATCTATTTTTTATAATCATCAGTACAGGGTATTTATTTTCAAGTCTTGAAGTTGTGTATATTCTATTTTGGCTGTTTTCTTTCCAACTGTCTGCGTTTGCCGGTGTTAACCTTTCTCTACTTGGGCCATATTGTTGCTGTTATTGTTGCTATTAATGTTGCTGCTGCTGTTACTGTTGTTGTTATTATTGTTGTTGTTGTCATTTTTGTTGTGCGTACATAATTTATCCAGCGCACAGACACGCAAACTTTGCTGGTGTTTCTCGCCTTTTTCGAAGCCTACTTTTAAGGGAAAATTCTCTTAATATTGTGGTTGTTGGCACTGTCTCAATTGTTGTTGCTTTTATTGTGAAGGTCAATTGATTAGTTGGCATTTGCGCTGTCTCGTCTAGTTCTCACTAAATATCTCGCACTGGCAAAGTTTTGCAGTCAATAGCATTCAGTATTTTGCGAAGCTTTCAAATTGTTTTTGTATTTGGATTTCAGGCAACTTCTTGAGGCTATCAGATAACACAAATGTGTTGCTAAATTTCTTGGCTGGCACTCGAACTATCGCTAGGAAATCCCACAGGCTTTTTGGCACTTTGATCTGATTTACAGAGCTCTCGCCTGCCACAGCAATTATTCAAAAGCCAATTTCACTCCGACACCCACAAAAAGTGGTCTCCTAAGCGATTTCTGAATTTGCATATGCCACGCCCACACACACGCACACACCTATCATTCACACAGACACACTCACTTCCATTCTCATTTGCTGGGCCTTATGGGACCCGAACTTTCGGGCTCGTCTCTGGCAGTCAATTTGTTCAAATAAATTGAATTATGTAGCTTTTTTGCGTTGTTTTTTTTTTTTTTTTTTTTGTTCTCTCCACATAGTTTTCGCCCAAAAATTGTGCAAAGCCATTGGGGAGCAGCTGCTGCTAATCAAATTACTTCGCATGTGACATGTTTGATGTGTCCCCAGCATAACGAGAGTGTGCGAGAAATGTATGCATTAATTTCCATTATATTGGCACGAGTATTTCAAAACTTTTAGTCAGCTAATTAAGTGCGAAAGCTCGTAAACAAGAGCACAAATGTGCATAAAACTTGAAAGGAAAATCCGAGCCGAAACCACATGGATTTTAGATAGATTTCAATGAAAATTTAGCTATAAACTTTAAAGATAAAAATAAAATGAAGAAAGCCAAGTACCCTATGCTCTGTAACTAATTTAACAGGGTATTCGAAAACTATCTGCCTAACAACACAAAAAACTAAAGCGAATCCAAAGCAATTTCAACTTTTTGATGTTGCTCAACGCGTTGTGTTCAGTTAAAGAATGAAACATTTAGACAAAATCACTTTTGTTATAATGGAAAGCATGTTTCACAAAACCAGCAAAAAGGGAAGGCAGGAGGGAGGAGGAACGAGAAGAAGAAGCAGCAGCAGAATCTGAAAACGAGTAACAAAACACATGCAGTGCAGCTCATAACTCATAATGAGATGAGGATTTTTAGCTCTCATTCTCGCTCTCTCTCTCACTCTGCCCACCCAGCGGAAATCCAATTAAAATTTATGCTGCTTCCGCTTTTGCATTTAGCGAGCAGCTAACAAAAATGAAAGCCACAAAAAAATGCTACGAAAAAGCAGCGTTAAGCGCTGAGAATTTTATTGCATTCGCGCTGCTGAATTGCGAGAGCTGGATGCTTAATGAGTTGAACTTGTTGTGCACAACATGTGGTATACGTAATATGTGGGTATGTTTATACATATATATTTATATATATTTTAGCCAGCAACTTTGTGCGGCATTAAATTTGAAGCGTTTTAGTGCATATTGTATGGCCGTTCATAAAATCTCTCAGCCTAATGAAGAAAAGCCAATTGAACCCCAACCAAGAAGCGGGCGACTGTCATGCGCCATTTTATGGTCCTCGGCGTTAATGCCAGAGAATAGCTCCATGGCTGCTTAATTAGATTTGCTAGACGGCCACTTGACTCTGTGTCTGTGTGTGTAGGTGTGTGTTTGTGTACGTGTGTTTGTTGCTGCTTGTCAAGTCCAACAAGATACTTCTGGGCCTGAATATTCAGGGCGATTTCTATTCTCTTTTTCTTTTTTTTTTTTGGGCATAAAACGTAAGCGTCGTAAACCTTTTCCTTGGCAGCGCTAATGGAAATTAATGTAGATGTGTGTGTGTGTGTATATGATGCGAGGGCGCTGCCAAATTGGCTGGGAGTTGTTAAGTCCTCCCTAGTTAGGTATATATATACATATATATATGTATATATTTATTATAAGTCGTCTAATTGACTGCCCAAAGAAGTTGAAGAGCCAACTTCGGCTAATGCTATTAGGCAAAGTATCAGAAAATATGTAAGAAACAAAAATTAAAGCTCCGAATATAATTTATAGATGTTTGAGTTTGTTAAGTAGAATGTATGTTTAATGATATCAATAGTAACTTAATATAATTTAATCATTTATTAATTAATATAAAATTATTGTAAAAGCAGGAACTGCATGCTAGCACACTTTTGATATTTAAATATATTTATATAGACAGCAAACGGGATTAACTTTTGAGCAAAAGTCGCCAAAGAAATGTCAACTGTTAAAACTTTGGCTCAAAAAGCAGCTTTCAATTAAGACCAAAAAAACGGAGAGTGCGCGAGTTTTTACTGGCAGCACACAGACTAAAAATGAGGCAGACAACACACAACACATACACATACAAACACACACACACAGTCCATGTAAACATGATCTCGCAGTCAGCTCAATCCAGCGATGCTTAACAGGCCATAACGAGCAAAGCCACAGGCCAAACAGCGTGCACATTGGTCCTTACACACACGCACACCAAGCACATGAAATGAGTTTTTTCTCCCAAAATACCCGCCAGACATTTGTTTCAAAAGCAAAAAAAGAACGACAAAATTCAAGTAATTTGAACGCGTGCTCTGTCCCTCTCACTCTCTCTCCCTCTCTCTCTTCCTCTGTCGCTGAGCAGTTCCTGAGAGACTCATAAATATTGCAATTTCTTCATGGCCGCTAATTTATATAAGGGGCGGTGCGGGCAGTTCGCAGTCCTCACGCAAGGACATGCACTAATACAAAGCAAATAATGTGTTGCATACTTTGTGGCGCACGTGGCCACCAGACGCCACTCAAAATTGTTTCATGGCCAGCGGCAGGAATAAAAAGGCCAAATAACAAAGTGCAAAAAAAGCAGCTGAAAATGCGAAACACAAAAAAAAAAAAAAAATGTAAAGCACGTAACTTGTGGCCAACCAAATCCCAGCTAAAAATGGAATAAGCCCGGCAGCCAACGTGTTGACCCACTCAATTCTGGCCGCGGCTCTTCTAGCCCCAGCTCCCCAGGCACTGGCTAAAGCGAACTGTGACGAGAGCCGTTCTGTTAGTTCAAATTATCCGCAGCTCCTCCTGGGCATTCCAATTGCAGGTGCGGGCTCCGGCTACACGAGCCCAATTTTTGCACTCCGCCCGCCGGCCATGACAACCAGAGATTGTCCTTGCCAGCTCCAACAGTTTGGCAGTTGCCAAAGTAAAGTTGCCTCGATGCATCTGCTCGACTGTCCATGATAAGCCAGTTGTGAAAACTGCATTGCTTTAGACAGCATAAAGTGCAGCTTATGAATTTCGATGAGACGCAGAAGTGTTTAAGCGGAGCTAATAAAACTAATAGACGTTTATATGAGAGACGAATCGGAGAATGGGAAGGAGTATATCAAGTTCATATTACTTTGCTAGAAAATATATTTTTATTTATTTTTTAAATTTATAAATTATTTAATTTATTTCTTTTTATTATTTAGTAATTAATTGATTTATTTATTTATTTAATTAATAATTTATGTACTTATTTACTTATATTTTTTATATATTTATATATAGCAAATATATTTTTATTAATATTTTAAATTTATAAATTATTAAATTTTTTTTAATATTATTTATTTAATTAAAAATTTATTGATTTATTTATTTTTTGTTATATATTGATTTATAAATATATATATTTCTTTTTAAATAATTTATTTATGTATTTATGCATTTCTTATTTATTTATTTACTTATTTATTCATTTATTTATGTATATACTTATCTATTTTTTGTTTTATTTATTTATTCATTTTTTTTTAAGTTATTTATTTATTTATTATTGTATTTATTTATTTATGTATTTATATATTAATTTCTATTTTATTTTTTTAAGTTTTTTTAATTTTTTAAAATTATTATTGTATTTATTTATTTATGTATTTTTATATTAATATCTATTTTAACTTTTTTTTAATTTTTTAAAATTATTTTTTTTTTTAAATAAATATTTGCTTCCAACCTCTGTATGAAAAATGTACAAATAAATATATATCAGAAGAATTTTCAATTAACAAAAGATTTCAACTGAGCTAGAAAGGCTTTAAGATATTCTGAAATCAGAAGTCAAATTGATATAAGCAATTCCATGGAAGGCATAATTGTTGACATTGATTATATAATAAAGATTATGATTGATTATGATTATAAAAACTGAACATCAATTCGAGCCACTGCCAGTTTTTTGCCTTTTAGTTCACTTTTTTTATCATTTCTCCAGCTTCACACGGCTGAACTCGTTCAGCTACCAGCCACAATTGCATAAACCACAAAACTAGACCACGTGTAAACTTAATTACGACTGAAAATCTAATAGCTGCATGGCATTCGGTTGGCTCCACTAGTTTTGCTGCAGTCAATCCGCTTAAGTCCACTTTAATTTGTTCGAATTAAAGGATTGCAGGATATGCTGCAAAAAAGCAAACTAAATGCGGCTGCTGCGCCCGCCCTTAATACCCGCCTCAATGCCTTCAGCACTCTCCACTCCACTCCACTCTAACCATAAACTTTGTTGCATTATTTGCCGTCAAGTTTTGCGAAGCTCCAGCTAAAGTGAACTGAGAGCAATGGCAGGAAAAAAAGAAAGGAAACTGTGCAGCTGCTAAGGCATTACTTTATATATGTTTATATGTGTCTATGTGTGTGTCTGTGTGTGTGTGTGTGCCTGAAGTGTGGCAAGCATATTTGATGTCCAGTTATAAACTCAACAATTTGCCATGAAATTATGCCAGCGCAGGCTGAGACAGAGCTGAGTGAAAAGTGCCGTAAAAAGCACATGAAAATTTTTCGACTGCGTCCAGAAGCAGAAGCCACAAAGTTCTTGCAACATTTCGAGGCATGTTTATGGTGATAGAAAAGCGAACGAGAAAGGACAGCTATTTATTAAACAACAAAGAACAGAACGAGCGTGGAGAGAGAGAGAGTGTAAGGGAGAGGGAGAAAGAGAGGCTGAGGCAAGGCTATAGAGATAGAGCACAGGCATAAAACGCCAAGGCGCCAAACATGTGTGAGAAATGTGTTTGTAGATATCTCTCTCTCTCTCTCTTTCTCTCTTCTTCGCTCTTTCTCTCTGTGTGCCCAAGGCAAAAGCCACAGCGAAAAGTCGTTAACCAGCACGTGAGACCGCTAAAAGAATGCAATTCACTTCTTGAGCCGTGCTAGCCACCTGCAGCAATTCCTTTGCCCCGCACACAGCTCGGCGACGCACTGCATCCGTTCCGTGCATTTGGTGACCGCATTTAAGCGCAACAATTCCGTTTTGCCACGCGTTGCAATGGTTTTTGCGCTGCACGCGCCGCGCTCGCCTGGCAAATTGCCATAAAAATTTCAAGCACCACAAAATATGCAACGCTCAAATTTGTGCCAATGGGTGAATGTATGTGAAAGAGAGACGGAGATAGAGAAGGTGAATGTATGTGTGTGTGTGAACATTTTATACATTGCGTAGCTCGCCGCATTGCCTTGCTCGCTCTTAGCATAGTTTTCAACTCAGTTAAACTACGTTTTTCATTAATTTTCAAATTAGACAGCGCATGTTCCTTCACACCTGCTCAATTTGAAAGGATGCGCAGGTGGGCGGATGTAATAGTAAACGCTATTCGTTGGCAGCAAATACACAATGCACGGAAAATGAATGCAGTTTTACATGCCAAAAAATATTACGAATTGTAGATGAGAACTTTATATAGTCCAGCAAGTAATTACTAGTAAAATATATTTAATAGGAAAATATGATAATTTATATGAAAATAAAAAAATAAATAAAAAAATAATATGATAAATTAAAATATTTTAAAATACTTTAAAATAAATAAAATTGAAATAATTTAAATAAATAAAGTTATTTAAATATATTTTAAAATAATGTTATTTATTCTTAAATTAGTAAAATTGATTGTTGATAGTATTAAAATATATGAAATTGCAAATACTTGCCCATTTATTTTTTTAATTATAATTCAACAAGAAGAGCAATATTAGCTTTTTTTCAATCAAATTTAATAAAAATAAATATTATAGAAAATTAAATTTTAATACTACAAAAATATACTTGCAATATTTCTATATTTATTTTTATTAAGAAAAAAATTGAAATTGCTCTTAATAAAAATAAAATTTACTAATTAAAGAAAAATAAAATTATAAAAATTTTAAAAGTTTTGATTCATTTGAAGTACTTTAATATTATAATAGGTTTATATAATATATTTATCTGAGAAGAGATAAACATATGTGAGACTGTGATTGCTAGTTAGTTTGATAGTGTATCTCTAGTATATTAATAGTATATTATACACATTAAAACATTTTAAATCTTCTATTTTAATACACGCTTTAAAGATCTGCAAAATAGTATATCCATGGAAATCTCTCTGACTGGCATCATTAAACTTTCACCCTGCTCCACTTAGACCCCCATTTGATGATACGCACAGCACACGGAATTTAATATTAACTGGGGAGTCTCCCCCTCCTGCTTAATCTCGTTACGACACCGCCCAGAGCTAACTAAGCAGCTGCATGTGAAGGATGCTTCGGATTGCGTTTGCCAAGAACTCGATATACGAAATCTTTAAGTGTTGTCTGTTCAACTTTGAGTCGATGTTCGATGGGCATTGCAAGCCTTGCCTTGCGGCTAACAAGCTCTCAGCTGCCAGGCACTAGGTTTAAAGCAGTTCAATCTGACAGAGCCAACTAGAAGCTGTTCTTAGCAGTCACCGTCGCCGTCGGCCTCGCCCTTTGGCTTCCTTCCTGTTTGCAGCTAAGTTTGCTTTAAGCGAAAATTGTTTTTGTCACCCTTTTGTTGTCGTCGCTCTTCGCAGCAGCTGCTGCAATGCTCAGCTTTGGCAATCGGTGGCAAGTAACACGCTGACAAGACTTTAAGTGTTGCAAGCGCCACACGTGCAAACTCCCTCTCCCTCCGTCCCTCTCTCTCTCTCACACACTTTCTCATTCTTCCTGCTCTCTGCCTTGTGGCACGCACAACTTTCACTTGTGTTTAGCCTGTAAGTATGCAACAAATTTTTTGTTTCTTTTTTATTGTTTCGAACATCATGACTGCTTGACACGCAGCCAGCCACCCACACACCAACATGATTGAGAGTGTGGGGCTGTCTGCCTGTCGTAAGCACTACATGAATACGAGCGAAAGTCAAAAGTCCCTAACTTTGCCGCCAAAAACTGTTTGTTGACATCATTGTAAGTGCTTGCAACTGGGTTGCCCGACAGATTAAAACACTTTAAGAGCGGAAAGGAGTTGCTAAAGAAGAAAAAACAAACACTAATAAATGCTAAAATCTAGAGAAGTAAAACTTAATAAAAAACTGTTGATAAACAAGCAAATTTAATTTGATTGCTTATTCGCAAACATATATTTTTTTCAAGTGATTGAATACTGGCTCACTTAATAGCTTTCCTTATATTTCGAGAATTTTTCTGTAAGTTACCTTGTGTATATTTTCCTTAAAAATTTCCGCTTTGCCGGATGTTTGCCGTGTTAAATTTCCGCTAGCGCAGCTTAAAGAATCGCAAGCATATCCATCACTCACACAGCTATTAAGGCCGACGCTGTCTCTCTCTCTCTCTCTCTCTCTCTATCTATCTCTCTCTCTCTCTCTCTCTCTCTCTCTCTCTCTCTCTCTCTCTCTCTCTATCCCTCTCACTGAGTCTGTCTCATTCACTCTGTTTTCCATTCACGCGAGCATGGCATTTCCATTTTTCAAATTGAATTTTTCCGGCATTTTAATTTTTTATTATTTTAGGAAATTAAAAGCGAAGCCGCCGTCTGTCAACGCCGCGAGGCAGAGGCTGAGGCACGACAGGCATAAGACAGGCAGAAATATCTGCCGCGAAATTAGTTCATATGAAATGCATGATATGAATAAATGTATATGTACATAGATAGATATATATGTATATATACAGATATAAATGTGTGTGTGTTTGTATTCAAGCTGCTTTATCGCATCAGCTTCTATTCAGCCCGAGGTAAGCGTTATGCTCCTGCACAACAAATGTGTAGGTAGCTCTGCCATAGAATGTATCTCGTAGACGCATGTTAAGCGTGTGTATCTCATAAGGCCCATGGCCCTAGCCTAGTGGGTTTCAAATTAATGCGCGACTACATGATTAACTTGGTTGGCTTAGCTGGCATTTGTTGTCGGTTGGCGGTCGGCATTAGTTGATTGGCGTGAGTGGCTTTCAAATGGGGGCTAACATTCCAGCTGGCAATTTATGGGGTAATTCGAGTATTAAATTTACAAGCGACTTGCTCAGAAACTATTAGGCTAAACTAGGTGAACACATGAGATGCTATATTTGATGAGGGCATGGACATGGAAAATGTGGAAATATTAAATATGAAGTAAGAAATGAGTTTTCTTTTACAGTTTAAAATTTTATGCCAAAAGGAAATGCATCGGGAGGTTAGTTATAAAATTGCTTACGTTGTCTATACATACATTTTCTTTGTCACTATTTTCATTATGCTAATAGATAAAACTAGAGCTAAAACTGAGAACTTTGAGCTCTTAGTTCAAAGTATGCTTATAAATATGACAAGTGCTGAGTAAAAGCTTAGTAATGATACAACTAGAGCTTCCCAACTAAGTAAATAAAAACAGTAACAAAACCTTTGCTTCATTCAACACAGAGGTATCTACTTGATATAGCAAAGTAAGCCATTAAGAGCCCCAGTGCAAACCCCTAAAGGTCAGATGATATCTGCAAATTGCTCCCCTGCCGTTCACTTACAGTGCAATGCAAGCAATTTTCGTTTCATATTTCTTCGCTATAAATACAAAGTAAGAAAAATCAGCCCCTAAGTGCACTTTGTGCCGCCACCACCACCTTACTTCCCAACTAACCACCCGCCCACCTCGAGCAATCAGCTACAACTGCCATAAGGTTTTCACTGCAATCCAAAACCAGTCACGGATTTCATCAATAATTTCATCTTCAAATTGCTTTATTTTTGGGAAACCTAACGCCAGGAACTAACCCCCGAAATTGAAAAAAATAACCTAGAAAATTGTTGATTAATGCATTTCATTTAATATACCCTACATATGTGTGACAAGGGGTATGATGAGTGAAATGATGAAAGTGCATGTAAGAGGAATATGTATCAGGATCTCTATAGATCGTTCTTCAATTCATCTTTGCTACTCTCTCAAATTAGAAGAAGATAACAATGATTCAGGGTATTTTCTAGTCGGGAATGCCCTTCTAGATCTTTCTAAATTGTAGTAATACGCTTGATGTTATTGTTGTTGTTTTGCTCTTTGGCTTTAGCCGCTTTCATATTTCATCTGGCAATTCGCAATTCGCTTCACATTTGCACTTTAATGATTTCATTTGATGTTTTGCTGATGTTGCCACGAGCAACAAACGCATAGACACTCACTCACCCATCTGCCGCCCGGGGGTTGGGACGAGGGCTGTAAACGTTGCACACGGACAGACAAGGGCAGGCCCAGGGGCGGGGGATGCTCTGAGTGTGTAACATAAGTTGCAACACGCCAGGTTCTAGTTGCCCCAGTAATCAAACAAAATACAACTACAAAGCGCAGAGTTGTTTAACATTTATGATTTCTGCTGAAATCGTGACTTGGAATTCTATTTTCGGGGAAAATATTCTGGGAGATTTCAAAGAAACTTTTGAGGAATACAAAGACTAAAAAACGAATATATGTGGGTAATCGAATATTTGGGTTTGTTTGAGATGAAGCTAATGATTGTTTTTAGTTTCAGTTGAATAAATATTTTTTTCTATTTAATTAAATATCTTATTTATTAACTTTACATATATAGTGGTATAAAATGTTTTTAATTTTTCTTTTTTGTGCTTATGTCAAGAGGTTTTTTTCACTATTACTTTAATAACATTACTTTAAATTGATCGATATAGTCTAATAAGTATTATTTAATATTATTAATTTTTTCATTTTATTTTATTTGAGATCTCGTATATAATTCATTTAATTTTCATATATATATACCGTGTATTTAATTATTTTTATTTAATTAAATACTATTATTGTAACAATATATATAGTGGACTTTTTTTTCTTGATATCATGTCAATAAATGATTTCACTTTCAGTTATATACATCTTTTATTTCTATACAAATATTTCTTTTTAATTATATAGTATTTCCTTACTCGATATATATAGTCGTATATATATTTTTGTTTATTTATTATTATTATTTATTTATTTATTTTTTTAAATCACGTCTATATATCATTAAATTTTCATTTACATATTTTATTTATATTTAATTATTTTTATTTAATTATATAGAATTACGTTAAGTTTTCCATTGCCATTGTCCATTGCCCAGCCAGTCCCCTGAATAATCGTTATAATAATTATTAATATTTAAATTTAAAATATATCTTATATTTACATACAATAAACATTAAAAGTATAACTTTTACATTTTTGCTTAACATACTTAACTATTTTAATACTTACCAACAGACGGAAGAATAGGAGAAGCACCGCGCTGCACTGGACGACTGACCACCAGAAGATTAAGAATGCGACTGAAGCTACGCTGCAGCAGGCTTGCTTTTATATAGGGCAACGACAGCTCCACTCAAGTCAAGTCAACTCTTGAGCCGATCACTAGGCGACCGAGTGTGAAGACTGACTCACAAAGGGTCTCAAGAGTTGAGCTTGACTTGAGTGGAGCTGTCGCTGCCCTATATAAAGGCAAGCCTGCTGCAGCGCAGCTTCAGTCGCATTCCTCATATTCTGGTGGTCAGTCGTCCAGTGCAGCGCGGTGCTTCTCCTATTCTTCCGTCTGTTGGTAAGTATTAAAATAGTTAAGTATGCTAAGCGAAAATGTAAAACTTATACTTTTAATATTTTTGTATGTAAATATAAGGTATATTTTAAACTTAAATATTATTAATTATTATTATCATTAAGATAATGATCATTTAGTAAATGCAATGTAAGTCTTCATATGTACAAATATGAAGGACTTTAACAGTCCGTATATGCGCTAAGGCAATTTTTGAGTAAGAAAAGCCCGACAAGCACTTCGACTTCCTCTCTAACTCTGAGTTGTTTAAATATAGCTGTGTTTTTAGTAATTTATAGTTAGGTATATAATTTGTATACTTTATCTAGAAAACATAATAAGAGGCTAATGCATACGAAGATTACGTAATCTTTAGATTTTGCGTGCCACGCCCCATTCGCTTTACAGGGCTCCCTTACTTATATAGAATTACCTTAAGTTTTCCATTGCCATTGTCCATTGTCCAGCCAGTCCCCTTACTCAAAAAAAAAAAGAAAGTGTTCTCTTCTTCTTTCCCCTTTGTTTTCATATTTTTAGTCTATTTTGTGCGCCGTGCATAAGTTTAAAGTAATTTAACTTTTGACGAGTTTTCATTCTTTTGAGCCGAAACTACAGTGAGCTCGGCATTAAAAACTTGCAAAGTTCTTAACGCACAATTCTAAAGAAAAAATGCACGAAAGAAATGCAAAGTTTTCATAATTGTTTTAAAAGTGTTGTTGCCGCCCAACTTAAATATATTGAGAAAGTTCGGTGCAGCGTAAATTAATTAAAAATTATTGCCGAAGCTCGACTAAGGTGGCAAATGTGAAATGCGAAATTCAAGTAGCTGTGCTATAGGAATATCTGAAAAATGTACAGAGCTTGAAAGTAGTTGAAAAATAGTTGAAAAATAGTTCAGAAATAACTCTAGGCAACTGTCTGATGATGAACGGCTTTATAATTGTGAGGTGATTTTTATTTAAGGGCAAAAGAAAGTTCTGTAGATAAAAATACCTTAATATATAATATTCAGTTAAAAATGTAATATTATATAAAATTCTATCATTTGCTATTTTCAAATAAATATTTTTCTGCCTCAATAGAATATTTAGATCCATTTTAGCTACTACAAAATCCTTTCAAGTGCCATAAAATTATGTTAAGTTTTTCACAGTTCTCTTTCAATTGATTGACATTTAACTTGTTGTTGGGTGTTTGCTTTTCTTGATTTACATTTTTATTTATTTATTTTTTTCAGTTTCAAAATAATAAATAATAAATAGCAGAAACCTTAAGTTGTCAAGGAGCGAGCGGGAGAAGCGCCAACAAAAATGCCTCCATTTCTGCCTGCTGCCTTGCTTGTTTAAGCATGACCACGCCCACTTGTGTAATTATGATTATTGTTATTGCACGCACTGGCCACGCCCCTTTCTTCTGCGCGCCCCACCATTTGTGTCAGTGTCGTCAATGGTTGCCACAGCTGTTGCTGCTTGCGGTTGTCGTTTCTTAACAACTTTTCGGCTCTGTCGCTTAAGAAATCTTAACGAGCAATATAAATACGTGTGTATAAGTGTTTGATGTGTGTGAGTGTGGGTGAGTGTATGTGTGTGTGTGTTTGTGCTCCAATTGCCTTTGGCCATTCGCTGGGTTCACACGTGCTGGCAATTACACTGAAGCCACCGCCAACGGAAATTGAAAATGCATTGAGTATGAGCCGTAGGCGGCTTCCGTATCAAGTTTCCGTTGCTTGGGGCAGCACACACAATAACACACCCACACCCACACACACACTCAGCTCATCCTGCCGTTTAAAGGTTGTTATGAACTTGCAGTGAGAAATTATTTGGACATTTTTGAAGAGTTTTTCATTTGCGCAGCTCCTTTCCATTATGAATGGGGAATGCACTTACAGCCATCCCGAGCAGAGCTCCGCTTTTGACTTTGAGGTGCAATAATAGCGCACAATTCCCGTCTCACCTGTATTGTGTGCCGTGTGCTCCACATGTTTGCCCTGCCGCTGACAGCTGCAGCAAGCCGTATTTCTTGCATATTTCTCTCTGTCGCGTATATTGCATAACTTAAGTAATGTTGCTCGGAAGTGCGCCATCTAGTTGTAGCTGCTTCTTAGCAGATTTATGTGCTCCCCGTACAGAGGAAGAGCAGAGGGCACCCTAGTCAAACAATAAAACGAAGCACTTTACTGCTTGGCAAATTTGCATGAGAAGCGAAGAGAGAGGTGAGGTGAGAGGTGAGCAGAGGGCAGAGAGGGGGCGCAGCTTATGCATTCCCTTTGATCCTTGGGTCATTTAAAATGTAATACTCTGTTAGCAAGAAGTCTGAATTTTGGATGAACTCAAGAGTAAATCAATTGAAAATCTATATATATAGAATATTTACTCTCCCACACATTATATTGTAGATTCTCCTCCTTAGTAAAAAGACATCTCAAAGTGCAAACTGTCGAGTCTATTGGAACTGTCGCCTCTAATGAGCTTAGCCCGCATACAACACTCAATTAGGAAACAAATCAAATGTGGCTACAAAGGGAAACTAAACCAAATTTCAATCAATTTGGACTAACAAGCGACAGATTGGAAGCCCAGCAAATCAATTGGTTTGCCAGAAGAGGGACACAAAGACGCGCAGCGAACGAAAAGATGAGAAACGGCATAGAATCAAGAGAATTGTCTGCTTAATGCCGACGACAACAAATGCAATTGCAATTGCAATTGCAATTGGGATTGGGATGGAGAGAGGGATGAGGATGGGGATTGGGCTTGGGAATGGGGATTGCAATGGAAACGGCGAATGCAGAACAAAATTTCGCATTTCATTACAAGCCCCAAAAATCAGCCAAAGAGTGGGGGATAAATCGATTTGTGTTCCGAGTATTAAACGCCCTCAAAAGCGACTTAAGTCCAGACTGTGGACAGTCGCAGGATACGGGCGCAGGACATGACCAAAGCAAGTGGCATCATTACTCAGGCAAATGGGGTCATCAACAGCATCAGTCGATGGACCAAGTAGTAGTTGGCAAGTATCAGCCAACAGTTCACACACACTCAACAACAACAACAACAAGTGCAATCAATTTGGCGCAGCCGAAGGAGCAGCCCGCTTCATCTTCTTCTTCTTCTGTCGGCGCTCGTTGCATTGTGGGTGCAAATTACGTGCCTGATGCTGATGCTGGTAATTGAAATGCAAAAATATTTGGAAATTTGCATGGGGCTTACACAACTTACGCTGGGCATGGCCCCAAATGCAGCCGATGCGTTCGCATTTAACAAAGGGCGACAGCAGGAACAATAACAACAACACTCGATGATGATGACGATGGTGATGATGATGATACCAGCACTGATGCACTTGCGGTTAATGATGATGAGCATATGCAAGCTACACGAAAAGTGAGAAAACACCAGAAGATGAGACCTGTGAATGAATTGAGATGAACGACTTGTATAATACCCTGTAATTTATGTAAGCATTTGTAGTGAAATCTGTTATTGGAATATGAGAAAACACCAGAAGAGGAGACCTATACCGATATAAATAACTCACATAATGCCCTGCAATTCAAACAGCCTTACCAGCGCTTGGCTAGTGAAATCTGTTATTGGAAAATAAGAAAACACTAAAAGACGAGACCAATATCGAAATAAATGATTCCTTGTAATTCATAATACGCTGTAATTCATGCAGGCATGACCAGCGCTTGGCAAGTGAAACTTGTTATAGGAAAATGTTAACAATCCCATCAGCATCTTAATTTTAATTACAATCGATCTGACATGAACCGCCATACATATATTTATATACACTCTCAACAACCTTCACTCACCTTTCCAGGGTATTTACAAATTCAAAAGCCGACTGCGATTATAAGTGCACACATAATATATAGCATATATTTCGCATTCCCTGGATATGAGTTGAGATAGTTTGCATCCCAGAAACAAGAATTTTGTAAAGTGGTTTGCTGCAGTGCTCAAGTTGTGGTTCGGCCCAAAAGCCACCGTCAGCGTCAAGCAACTGCGCCAAAGTTAAGTTCAGTCAAGTTGGGTTCTGTTCTGTTCGGTTCGGTTGGGTTTGGTTTGGTTTGGTTAACTCGCTTGGCTTCATTGCGTTTGTTTTCGCTCGAATGCGTCTGGCAATTTCAACGCATCGACTGGCACACATTACGTATGCGTAATATTTGTGTATGCATCATAAGAGTAAGGAAATGCTTCGCACAAACATATTACTCCCACTGTAGATAGCAGGCAATGCGGGATAAAACCACGTAGATACAGAGAACCCACGAAGGACGGAGCATTAGTGGAGTTTTAAGTAAACTCGAGGAGTTTATAATTGGGAGAGAAGCTAATTTGATTTGCTGTTTACGAGAAAACTCTATCAGAAGAGAACTTAGACTTTAATCGCTTGGGATGTGGGCAAAGTTTGCTCTGCTAACACTTGGAGCCACCGACAATTTACACACTTTTTACAACACTTTAAATGCAATTGAAAAATATTTCAGCTAAAGAGCTTGACTTTCCAATCAAATAATGAAACATCCTGTGAAAAGTTGCAGCCATTTCGAAAAAAGTCAATAAATTCACTGGGCTGTCCACACACATGGCGACTGTGTGTGCCGAATGCCTGTGGATTGCTCGAAATGCACGTAAAAGGACAACCCGACGATTGGCAGAGGCGCGAGACGAAGAGTCGCAAATACCCGTAGTTAACCAATACAATTCAAAGAGTCAGAGATTTCGTACCTCTTTTTCCTGTTTTGTATGCTCGGCGCCAATAAAAGTTTTTTAAGCCCTATTTTTTCGGTTGTCAAAATGATTTTTCTTTTTAAAGCGTGCAAATGTGTAAAATGGCACCGTCAAAAACGAACACTATAAAACATAATGTTTATTCGCTACTGAGCAGGCACTGAGCCATCGATCACAATTATTGAGCTCATCTATCTGTGGCGCTGTAGCAGCTATAGGTATTTAGTTTTTTGTATAGGGATGGAACACTGGAGTAGTTTAAAATATAATAATATTATCATATTAAATATAAGAGTTAATGCTTAAAGTCTCCAATATATAATAGTAATAATATATAAAATGTGAGAGCTATCGATAAAAATCGACATATATATATATACATAAATAATTTATATCACCTCTGTATTAATAGGGATGGAATACTGGAAGAAAACTTTAAAATATAATAATAATATCATATTAAATGTAAGACTTAAAGTTTAAAGTTTCCAATATAAAATAATAATAATATATCAAATATGAGAGTAATCGATGAAAATTTCCATATATACATATCAATATATACACATGCTAATATCAGCTCTATCTTAATATTAGCTCAGTTCTTATTAAGTAACCTTAATCAGGACTCGAGCATCTTTTGGTCTACAGCTCATATATTATCCTTATGCAAATTTAAATTGGATATTTTTGTTTTTCGTCTGGAGTTGCGAAACAGTTTTCACCGAAAAATGATTGTCAAAATTTGCTGGTCGTAAATCATTTTTGGCGCAGCTGTCGCTTTAGCATCCGACTGGCTGCTATTTTGCTTACCAATTTTGACAAGTGCCGCGCTGCTTGTCCGAGTGACTGATGCAGCTTTGATGATTGCGATGCCCGACATTGGATCAGCCCTCGCATCAGTTCAAACAGTGTCAAAGTTGTTGACTGACTCGACCCTGCTGTGACCTATTTCAAATGAGTTGACCATTAAATTGTTGCCGTTTGCTTGAATCGTTGCTGCAACCTGAGATGATGAAGCGTTGCCCAGTTTCCATAGGAGTTCAGCAAAGTAATACAGTTTGACATGTACGACAGTTTGACATGCAAGATGTGCGCTAACTTAATTAATGCTATTATTCCGGAATGTGCGCAATTTAATGCATTGCAATTAATTGAAAATGCAATTACAATTCATTTCATGTATGCAGACATTTTTAAATAATAAATTATAAATGCGTAACTCATATAAACTCAGTCATGGCTGTAATGCTATACATACACATATGCATGCATATATATAGATATATATTTCAATTGGAATCCACTGTAAAGTGTTGCTCGTTATTTATAAATTCATGTGATTTAAATGCACGATAATGTCCGCTCCCATTCAATAACATCAATTGAATTGCACCACATGTGCCATATGACTCTCTATGCTGTTGTTGTTGTTGTCTATGTAATTGATGTTTTTTGCCATCGCTTATACCTTTCATGGCATTCATATTTAACCACCAGCACGCTTTGCTTCTCAATTTGAAACATAATTTTTAAATAAATATTCCCACAATTTTTCAATTATAATTTACAGCCAGCAACAAAGCATTGTGGGAGTTTTGGCTGCAAATTGCATTTGGCATATGCATTTTAACTTTGTTTTTTTTTTTACATAAATTAACTGTCAATCATTGTGCGGTAACTACTTATATAGATAATATACAAATATGAAATTTTAATTTGCATAAATTATAAAATATAAAACCTTAAAGCTTTCCATTATGTCACATGATGTGTTAAGCTACTGAATTGCTGAATCAATAATGGGCTTATGAAGAGGTTAATTTTAATTGACGGCTTATTAAAAGTATTTTCAAATGAAAAAGTAATATATGAAAATTTAAAAAAGTAATATATAAATATATAATATATGAAGTTGAGATATAAAACTTTATACGTAACTATAATATATATTATGTAACATGCCTACCTATAGTAATCATATTTCAGCCTGAACTCTATAGAATCCTTAAAGCTGTTAACTGAAAGGTGAATTTTGAACTTTATGTGGCTTGATAGACTTGGCTTAAAGCACGAATCCCTTATTAAGCAAATGGTTGATTTGGCCATGCCGTAATACCTACAAAGGTAATTTTTTTTAATACGGCAGCAGCCCTTACATAGACACGCACGCTGACTACGAGTAACAATAGCAATAGCAACCCTTAAAAGTAACATTGACTAAGATATTGCTCCCCAAAATGCCATAAAAAGCAGAGCTCAAGACCAAGTTCAAATTTACAGCAGCTGATCTTTTGCTTTATTAAATGGGGTTTTTCTTTTTGGACAGCTAAAAGTTTTTGCCTCTCGTGTTACCCTTGCGATGCGTGGCCCACAGGGGACAGTTTGACATGCATTTGTGCCCAAGGGTTGCCAGGCCAGCCCCAGCTGAGGGTAAGCCAGCACACCTGAAAAAAAGAAATAGGAAACATTTTATGTGCCGAATTCGTGGGCCACACATAAACAATTATGCTGTATCCAAGTGACTGGGGTTAGATTTGCACAGTCTGGCTATTCCCTGGAGCTCGGTAGTCATGCGGAAAGCGGGCATATGGGAGACCTGCGAACCCGAACTGTTTATCTATGGCAGAACTAGCTGAAGGCTATTTACCTAGCACACAGCCCAGAAATTAGTTTATTATCAGTCTTAAGATTTGCCTGCCATACAGCAGCAGAAGCCAACAAAACGTAGCAAAAACATATATGCGAAGTCAAGTGGGCGTGGCAAGGCATAAATAAACTCAATTTATTGTTTGCTTTTAGCAAATAAAGAGCAAAACCCATAAATATGCAGGCAAAAGTTTCTTTTGCTCTTTTTTCATACTCATTGTATATTGTGTTCTCTGGCTCTGTGAGTGTGTGTATGTGTGTGTGTGTGTGTATGGGTGTGTGCTCTGTGGTAACAGTGGCCGCACAACTGTACATTGAGTGCACCCAATCCACCAATTGTTTGGCACAAATCGGCTCCACTTTTCATAAATATTTTAATAAAAGCCGAACGTCAACAATTGTGCAATAAAAAACAAGCAATTTTCATTTCATAGCTTTCCCATAGCAAGCAACAGGCAACAGCCAACAGGCAACAACAGCAAATGATTCCCTACAAATGCAATATTTATATGCATGAGAATGGCTGGAGCCACATTTGTGCTCCAGCAGCCAACAGGTATCGGACTTCAGGCTGATGTGAGGGCAGCTACTGACAGCAAAGCAGATTGAAAGCTCACCAAAAGTTCGCAGGAAAATGTAATATTGCTGCGAATTTCTGTTTGCTTAAAGCTCTTCGAATAGGTACTTCAGAAGAAGATATTTTGCAACAAGGTAAAGCCATTACTGAAAGTTGTAACTTTATTACATATTGTATTCTTTCTCCAAATTAACTTAAATTCTTTTAATATATCTCTCAATCTTGAGCATAGACATAGATGTCTTCTTTTCTCTTCTGTCATAGACTTCTAAGTATGGATACTTCAGAAGACATTTTGAAAAAAAAAGCTAAAAATATTTTTAAAAGTTATAGCTTTATTTTATATTGTTTTTCTTTCTCAAAATTAACTTATCTTCTTTTAATATATCTCTCAATCTTAAGCATAGACATACATCTCTTCGATTCTCTTCTCTCATAGAGCTCTTCATATGAGTACTTCTTCAGAAAATATTTTACAAAAAGAGCTACAGCTATTTCTGAAAGTTGTAGTTTTATTACATATTATTTTTTTCTCTCAAAATTAACTTAACTTATTTTAATATATTTTTCAATCTTGAGCATAGACATCGACATAGCTCCATTTAGAGCTGTTTTAACACCACTTTCTAACCCAATCATTTCATAACGTCTGCTGTACATTTCTTTATTCAAGTGAAAGCTTTCTCCACATTCCTCTTAAAGCTTCTTTTATCCTATCCAATACACATCCTGCAGCATATTCGTTTGCTGACTAACGTCTGTTTATGCGCTTGACCTGTGACATTTTTTACACCTTTCGTTGGCTTATGAAAATTGTGTGACAGCTGCACGGCACCCAAAGGGCTCAAAGCTGTGAAATATCACACACAAGTTGTTGCGTAAGATGCGACATCAACTGCAACTGGCAGCTTTGTGATGCTGTTAAAATTTGTTATGGCACAGCGAGCATAACGCGGTTTAAGTTCACCTCTCGGAAGCCAAATATGTGTGTAATATTTAAAAATATGACAGAATATCAAATAAGATGGCTTGTTATGCGAGTATTTTTGACAGGCTATATTAAGTTTAAATAGATTTAAAAGGAGAGCTTAAAGTAAAACATTTTCTATTACTTTAAACTATGTCAGCGCCAATCTGTCAGTCCTCGACTTGCTTGGCTTTGTGGAACAACAATTGCCGCTGATTTCAATTAGCTCATCCATCTATTATAATAACCATATTGTAGTAATTGGTTAAGGGCATGACCACAGTGGGATTAACTTCCTTCCATTCACATAATTCCCTAACATCTGTATCAGTTAATTGAATAGCGAAACGCTTCCATGGAGCGTCGCCACAAACCGCAGCTTCTGCTCATCGCCGACTTTGGAGCATAATTAATTCGCAGCTAATTAAACGTTGTACATATTTATATTGGTCCACTCCTGCCTGTCTCTAACTGTCTGCCTGTCTGTCTCTGTCTGCCTGTCTGTCTGGTTGGTCTGTTGGAGCTTCTGCTTAAAAATTAACCACTCGCGCTGGCAATTGAGCGTGGCAGACGTGACGAGCGATTTGCAAAAACCGCATTCACAGCCAGCCCAGTGGCTAATCTGGCTGCCACGCCTTATGGCGGCACCCCGCCTCCCGGCTTGGCTCAATGCGCTCTACCTTTTTTCTACTCTTGGCGAGTTGATTAATTAAATTGTTGACAATTTTAAAAGCTTTTCTCGTTTGCTCTCACTTCCTCTCCCTCTCTCTCTCTCTCTCTCTCTCTCTCTCTCTCTCTCTCTGCCTGCACACTGCACGTTTCACATTATTCACAGCTTAACATATTACTCTACCTCTCTGTCGCTCTGACTGTATTTGTCTCTCTCTATCTAGTCTCTGCTTGTTGTTGCATTTTGTTGTGGCTTTATTGCTTTGTACTAGCACTAACCATACAACACATAGACTGGACATCGGAACAAAGTTGCTCGGAGCTCGGAATTTGTAGCGGGGCTCCCAGACAACTTCGTATTTGCTCGGCTCGGTTACTGGGGCTCCCGAAAAAAAAATTGCGCGAAGCAGAATCATTCTGCTTTAACACATCGGCCGAGCAACAGCGGACGAAAATTGAAATTTACTGTCATGCGATTCTATTTCTTTGCTGCTGTGTGAAGAGTATGCCGAATTCTCGAAAGCGTTTGCCATGCTCATGCAAAATGTTCGCTTTTTCATGCTTTTTTTACGCAGGGTATGAAGCGTTATGCGCTGAACAATATCATTTCACGACAAGCATGCACACATTCTTACAGTCCCTTACTACATATGTGTGTATTCATGTGCTTATATGTGAAACTTGCTGCCTGTGAATTTACAGTTGCTAGATCTTGTGGCCTGAGTATGGGATGGCTGAGGAAGTTTTGTATGTGTGCATGTGTGTGCATAATATGTTCGCACAAGCAGCAGCTCCCGAAAATTGTAAAATTTGTTCTTCAAGAGCTCGCATTTCTTCCCTACTGAGCAGGTATGCCACATTGATGAATGGGTTTACCATGGCTCATGCAAAATGTTGAGACTTTTACTATTATTTGTATGAAGGGTATGAAAGCGTTGGTGCGCTTAACGAAATGTTTTTGTAGTCGCTCTTGCTGCCTGTGGAACATTTGTATGCGAATATGTGTGTTCAAGTACATGAGCATTGGCGTGCGCCTACCACGGGCTTTTAATTGCGTGAATGATTTTGCATTAGAATTGCACAGGGAGTGCTAAAGACTTTTTATTATTAATTTTATCTTTAGATAGTAAATGGTTTTATTATTATTTTTTATTTATTATTATTTTTTTTTTATTATTTATTATTAATGGTTTCCCCCACCCACCCTTGCTTTTAAAATAGAAAATTTATTCTTAATCAATTTAATTTAATTTTGATAATAATAATATTATAATTTTTGATAAAAAGTCTTTAGCACTCCCTGTGCAATTCTAATGCAAAATCATTCACGCAATTAAAAGCCCGTGGTAGGCGCACGCCATGCTCATGTACTATGAACACACATATTCGCATACAAATGTTCCACAGGCAGCAAGAGCGACTACAAAAACATATTCGTTAAGCGCACCAACGCTTTCATACCCTTCATACAAATAATAGTAAAAGTCTCAACATTTTGCATGAGCCATGGTAAACCCATTCATCAATGTGGCATACCTGCTCAGTAGGGAAGAAATGCGAGTCTTGAAGAACAAATTTTACAATTTTCGGGAGCTGCTGCTTGTGCGAACATATTATGCACACACATGCACACATACAAAACTTCCTCAGCCATCCCATACTCAGGCCACAAGATCTAGCAACTGTAAATTCTACAGGCAGCAAGTTTCACATATAAGCACATGAATACACACATATGTAGTAAGGGACTGTAAGAATGTGTGCATGCTTGTCGTGAAATGATATTGTTCAGCGCATCAACGCTTTCATACCCTGCGTAAAAAAAGCATGAAAAAGCGAACATTTTGCATGAGCATGGCAAACGCTTTCGAGAATTCGGCATACTCTTCACACAGCAGCAAAGAAATAGAATCGCATGACAGTAAATTTCAATTTTCGTCCGCTGTTGCTCGGCCGATGTGTTAAAGCAGAATGATTCTGCTTCGCGCAATTTTTTTTTTCGGGAGCCCCAGTAACCGAGCCGAGCAAATACGAAGTTGTCTGGGAGCCCCGCTACAAATTCCGAGCTCCGAGCAACTTTGTTCCGATGTCCAGTCTATGTGTTGTATGGTTAGTGGTACTAGTCCACTTTGTTGCCTGTGACAAATGCACTAGAAAATTGGCTGGTTTTACGTTACAGTTGGAAAGAGAGGACACAGAGCGAGATAGAGCGACTGAAAGGGAAGAGCGAGTGTAAAGCGTGTAGAAAATCAACTGCGAAAACTGAGGCTGATTTTAGAAAACCTGATTAAAGGTTTTGGAGAAAGCTAAAAAATTAAGGGGTAGATCCTAAGGGCATAGCGTCTGATGAGAGAGAGGATAAAATAATAAATATTTATAAAAAATAAATAAATAATAATAATAATAATAATAATAATAAAAAAAAATTAATAATAATAAAAAAATAATAATAATAATAATAAACAATAATAAAATAAATACTAAATACTAACTAAATAAAAAGAGTGATACAGACAAAGAGAAACAGAGTGATAGAGTGAGCGAGCACATAGTAAATATTCCAGTTGATATTATCTTAAGAACTGAGATAATCCTTTCATTATGAGTAGTCTATGGTGATTATTAAGAGTAAAAATTCTTACTGAATATTCAGAAACTCATGAAGAAAAGAGAAAAATGCTAATGCGAAAGTCTGGGTAAACTAAAAGTGAGAGAGTTTCTATAAATAAATATTCTGACTTTGCAACTCAAAAAAAGTCTATAAGCCCTTTTAATAGGATATAGTGAAATTTTTATTGCTGAATTCTTTAATAGTTCTTCAGTATTCAAGTGCTATAAAAGTAATAAAATCCACTAGTAATTATAGCTCGGTCAAGTGGGCTTAATCAAGGCATAGCCATAGCATTAAATTTTATGCGCCTCTTATTCAATGAGCTTTCAGCGCAGCTAAGCCGAGATTAGAAAATAGGTTTGTTTTGTATATAAGCTTTCACTATTCGAATCTTGTATTTATATTTACGAGCCTTCGCAGCAAATGGCCTGTAAAAGTTAATGCGTACCCTGACACACACGCACACACACACACACGCACATAGACAGCACACAGAATATCCATTAATCCATCAACGTGCGCCGCATTAGCACTTAAATTTGATGGCAACATTGATAGAGGGAGAGAGAGAGAGGGAGAGAGAGAGAGAGAGAGAGAGAGAGAGAGAAGCAGAATGAGTGAAGCAGATTGAAGCCGTAAGTCAATTTTAATTGAAACCGCAACAAAACAATTAAAACTAAGCCCGTCCAGAGGCAGCGACAGAGACAGAGACCGAGGCAGACCCTAAAAAGGGGACACGCTCGAACTGTTTTCAGTGCTGAGCTATAAACTTAACTTTGGCACCAAACTCAATTAAAATGTTGTATAAAAATTGCATATGTATGCGGCCAGCAAGAGGAGTATCTTTAACTAACTAGTATGTAGATCCGCTCCGGACCGACCGCCGTTTCCTCTGACACTCCAGCCGGGCTTCCTCTGCTGCAGCAGCAGCTGCTGGGCTGCATAAATTAATAAACTTGATAGACTTGGCTGTAGCAAGAGGGAGAGAGAGTGGGACAGAGATAGTGCGAGTGTGGGAGCAACTAGCATAAAATTCTAAACGAGCTGGCAGTGCGGGGCGACACGTACGTCCAGAGAGTGGCTGCAATTAAAATTTTAGTGCTCAACAGGATGCGCAGGGGACGCAAAGTGGTCTGGGCCAGAGAGGCTGTGGGCTGGGCGTTTTGTTGCTAGGCATAGCATTGGCAACACGTACGTCCATTTTTCAAGCTCTCAAATATCACGCAACAAACACACGCACACACACAGGGATACGCCTGCACATATGGTCAGGCCCATCGCAAATCGAAAGGCAGACATCCTGCCGTGGGTATAAATAAATTCTGTTGCATACTTTTATGCGCCATTGCAATTGCTTGTTGCTGCATGCTGTTGTTGCACCTGGCCGCGTGAAGCCCGGCCGGACTTTCGGTCAATGACAATATTTGTAAAGCGCTTAATGATGCGTGTGTAGGTGTGGGTGTGGGTGAGTGAGTGTACTCAGCTGTCTCTATCTCTCTCCCTCCCTCTCTCTGTCTCATACTCTTTCTCGTTCTCTAATGCTTTATGCATGTTGATGTTTTTGGCAACACTGAAGAGCGTATGTTACGCGCGGACTCACACACACACACTCACACACGCGCAATTTACTCTCCAGTGCTGTCAACACAACACGCTTGGCAGGGTTGCCAGTTGCTTGTCACTGTAATAGCACTGCAACCCATAAAATGTTACCGTTTACATATATTGTTGTCTTGAAACTGCATTCTATTTTTTTTCTTTTTTAAATATTTGCCAAAGTCGAATGTGAAGTTTCCTTACACACACACACATGCGTTACACAACACTGGTCTTTTGTTTCAATTTAAAGTTCAACAGTTTATTATCACTTTTATTGTATTTAATTTTCACTAGCTCTAACTCAATTTAATATAAAATTCATATATATGTATGTGTATATCATATTTGCTTTTGTTTGCCCGGCGAACAAACAAAAGTTTTGGCCACAAAATTCCATTCGGCAAAATGGGCCCATGCGGCCCAAGACATTCCTGAAGCACAACTAAAAGTAATTGCAAAATTGTTGGTATGCATTTCAATTGTAATTTAGTAAAGAATTTCGTACAGTAAAATGCAATTATGAGCAAATTCCAGACACGCAGTCAGCAACCCATCTGGCAACCCATCTGGCAACCCTGGCCATAGTCTAAGAGTCACCGAGCCAGAGTAAATCAGAGTTTTACAAACACAATACAAAATATATAATTAAAATCTGTTGTATGTGCGTGTGTGTGTGCATGTGTGTTCGTGTGTGTGTTCACAGTTATTTGAAACTGTTGCCAAACATTTTCTTTATTTCTGTCAACGACTTTCCCCTCTTATAGCCTGCAATTATGGGATTTGGCTGTCGGTCTTATCGTTGTTTATATTTATAGTTAGTTTATGGTGTTTGCCTTGACGCCGCCACACTTGTTGTTGCTATTGTTATTGTTGTTGTTGTTCTTGCTGTCGAGTGTGTAATTAAATGTCAGCTACAGTTGGGGGCTGTGACACGAACACGCATCAAATTTAACACCAAAAGGCATTTAATATTTGGCAACTCGCACGCTAACAAAGTTTGACAGTCACACGCTAACAGGGTTTGGCAGTCACACGCAAAGTTAGCAATAAATAGAATTTGGAAAACTTTAGCAATCGCTACCATTCTAATAAAATAAGCAAAACTATCTTAGTGTTTTCTATGGTTCAGGGTTCAGGCTACACTGAAATAAGTTGGGTGGTTTTAAAGTCACTGGCTTGAGTTTGACAGTCACAAAAAGCAGTTGTGGGCTTAGATTATCAAAGTTTCTCAATCATATCCAGGTTTGACAATCATTGGAAGAATGAATTTTGAGAGAACGAATAAGTATGTCTTATAGACATCAATTAAAAGTTTTACAGTCTTTCATTATCAGTTTGACATTCATAGTTAGCAGTTTGACAGTCATACAGAAAAAGTTTAACAAGCAAATGAAGTAAACTTGCCAAGATCAATAAATTTTGTGAAAAGGGTAAGGATCAATGGTAAAAGCCACTTTATAAGACCTAGTTGCTTTCAGTTCCAAGAACTTTATTCTAATAACTCTCAAACAGATATACATTTAACGATCGATCTCACCAAAGACAATATCCAATGACCCTATAATGGCCACAACATCGGCCAAGAGATACGAAGGCGAGAGTTTGCTGAGCAGCGCCAGGTGCGTATAGGAGGCGGCACGAATCTTGCAGCGATAGGGCCGAGAACCGCCATCGGAAACGAGGTAGACGCCAAACTCACCCTTGGGGGACTCAACGGCCGTGTAGGTCGCGCCGGGCGGTACGTTGTAGCCCTGCGAGAAGAACTTGAAGTGATGTATGAGATCCTCCATGCCCGTCTTCATCTTGCTGCGTTGGGGCGGCGCCACCTTGCGGTCGTCGACCTTGATGTTGCCCGGCGGCATCTGGTCGAGGCACTGCAGCATGATGCTGCACGACTCGCGCATCTCGCGCATGCGTACCAGGTAGCGATCGTAGCAGTCTCCCTGCGACCCAATGGGCACGTCGAACTTCATGGCGCCGTAGGCGTCGTAGGGTTGCTGCTTGCGCAGATCCCACTTGACGCCAGTGGCGCGCAGCACGGGTCCCGTGCAGCCGTAGTTGACGGCCTCGTGCGCCGAGATGCGGCCGATGTCGATGTTGCGCATGCGCCAGATCCGGTTGTCGGTGACAACATCCTCGACCTCGTCCAGCCGATGGGTGAAGCCCTTGAGGAAGTTGTATAGATCCTGGCCGTATCCTATTGGCATGTCCAGAGCTACGCCCCCGGGCCGAATGTATGCCGCGTGCAGGCGGGCGCCGCACAGACGCTCGGAGAACTCGTAGAGCTTCTCGCGCTCCTCGAAGAGCCAGAAGAGGGGCGTGATGGCGCCGCAGTCCAGCACAGAGGTGCCGATGGCCATGGTGTGGTTGGTGAGGCGCATCAGCTCCCCACACAGCGTGCGTATGTACTTGGCCCGGGGCGGCACCTCGATGTTCAGCAGCTTCTCCACTGCCAGGGCGTATGCCTGCTCGCAGGACATGCAGGAGACGTAGTCGAGGCGGGCGAAGTAGGGCACGGCCTGTGTATATGTCTTGTACTCGATCAGTTTCTCTGTGCCGCGATGCAGCAGACCAATGTGTGGGTCGGCCGACAGTACCGTCTCGTTGTCTAGCTCCAGTATCATGCGGAGCACACCATGGGCCGCCGGATGGGCAGGCCCAAAGTTGATGAATTTGGTGCGAAATGTGCGATCCACAGGCGGATCGACCTTTCCCTTTTGACTCAGTGGTGGCACCTTCCACTCATCGCCCACGGGATAAAAGACTCGATTCTCAGACTCCTTCATGAACTCCGGATTCGGATGCCAAGAATGACTGTCACGCGGCACATACGGCGGACCCCGCGGATGATACAAATCCCAGTCGTAATCGCACTTCGGCTGCTCGCGACAGCATTCCTCGCTGGAGTCTGTGAATGGAAGCCAGCTCTGGTTAAGGCAACTCTCCCAGCAACTGAGCGGGTCTTACTTACGCGAAGATGCAAAGTAGCGCAAGTTGATCCACTGCGGCATCTTCCCCGACCACGTGGGTCGCTTGAAGGTCCACTTGAAGCTATACGCACTCGGGGTCAGGTATTTCTCTGAAAACTTGTTGCGAAAGGCATTGAAACGACTGATCTCCGAGGGCGTGAATAGCTTCTCGGCAATCTCACGGATTTTATTCATTCGTGGTGCCATTTTTAATGGGAATGTGCTTAAAAATAGTTCGTGAAAGTTTTTTTTTTCCGAAATAAAAATCCTGAGATGATTGTTTGAATGTAAGAGTTTAAGTAAATGAAATATTTTACAAAGGCTACTTCATCCATAATACTTAGGGTGAAATAATTGGAATCAGAAATTGGAATTGGAAAATTGACAATCGATAAAAAACAGGGGAAGAAAAATGATCTATGAGTCCTATTATAAAACAGGAATGTATAATCTTCCGATAAATACTAAACTGAGTCAGATTTGCTATACCAAAAATTCATTCTTTCATCTAACTCACATCAGTTTACTCTCATATCTTTATAACATTGGTCACACATAGACTTTTATATATATATATTTTTTTTTTTATTTTTTTTTTGATAATACTATAACATTTTATTAAGAGTTTACAGAAATACAGAAATATGAAACTTTAAAACCGTATGATAGATTGACATAGAACATTTTTTTTAAAAGTCTATGTGTGATCAATGTTATATAGATATGATAGTAAACTGATGTGAGTTAGGTGATAGATATGAATTTATATATATATATATATATATATATATATATATATATATATATATATATATATATATATTAAGAGAGCTGGAACGATATCTTTACTAAAAGATAGAAAAGTTTAAAAAGCTATATAGCTATATAAATAGTATTAACTCCAGTACAGTACTGATTGCTTTAACTTCTCAATTGTTATACCTAAGATAAAACCAATTCAAATTTTTAAATTTCCCTAATATTCATTTGCTTTGATAGATATTTATTTGATTCACTTTCTGTACACTTATCTAATTGCTTTCAATTGATATTCCATTCAACAGATCTTCGAGGATCACTATCATTTTGCGCATCACAAGGTGTCGAAGCGTTCGCTGACGCCCGCCGCACACCATCAGACCCGCCTCGACTTGGACGAGCGCGTGCATTGGGCCAAGCAGCAGCGGGCCAAGTCGCGTTCAAAGCGCGACTTCATACGAATGCGACCATCGCGAACCTCATCCCGGTCCATATCGCTGGCAGACGCGGCGTCCTTCGATGATCCGAAGTGGCCACAGATGTGGTATCTGGTAAGTGTAAGGGTCAAGCTAGAACCTGGAACAGAAACTAAGATGCGATTTCTACAGAATCGAGGAAATGGTCTGGACATGAATGTGATACGCGCTTGGAAGGAGGGTATAACTGGGAAGGGCGTCGTGGTGACCATACTTGACGACGGACTCGAGTCCAATCATCCGGACATTGAGAAGAACTACGTAATATATAATAATATATGATTATAAACATGCCAATGCTTTCTATAATATGGTGTTTCCCCCCTCGAAAGGATCCCAAGGCCTCGTACGACGTGAATAGCCACGATGATGATCCCATGCCGCACTACGACCTGACCGACTCGAATCGCCACGGCACTCGGTGCGCCGGCGAGGTGGCTGCCACAGCTAACAACAGCTTTTGTGCGGTGGGCATTGCCTATGGGGCAAGCGTGGGCGGTGTGCGGATGCTGGACGGTGATGTGACTGATGCTGTGGAGGCGCGTTCGCTCTCGCTCAATCCGCAGCACATTGACATCTATAGCGCCTCGTGGGGGCCCGACGACGATGGCAAGACGGTAGACGGGCCCGGCGAACTGGCCTCGCGCGCCTTCATCGAGGGCACGACCAAGGGGCGTGGCGGCAAGGGCAGCATCTTCATTTGGGCATCTGGCAACGGAGGCAGGGAGATGGACAATTGCAATTGCGATGGCTATACGAACTCCATATGGACGCTGTCCATATCGAGCGCCACCGAGGAGGGCAACGTGCCATGGTATTCAGAGAAATGCAGCTCCACGCTGGCCACCACCTACAGCAGCGGCGGGCAGAGCGAGAAGCAGGTGGTCACCACAGATCTGCATCACTCATGTACCGCATCGCATACGGGCACCTCGGCCTCGGCACCGCTCGCCGCGGGCATTGCGGCCCTGGTGCTGCAGTCGAATCAGAATCTCACCTGGCGCGACCTGCAGCACATTGTGGTGCGCACCGCTAAGCCAGCGAATCTCAAGGATTCCAGCTGGTCGGTCAACGGTGTTGGCCGACGTGTGAGCCACTCCTTTGGCTACGGGCTCATGGATGCGTCCGATATGGTACGCGTCGCGCGCACCTGGAAGACGGTGCCCGAGCAACATCGCTGCGAGATCAATGCTCCCCATGTGGACAAGTGAGTCGCTGAATGCCTCAATATATTCATTTCAAATTTCTCAAATTCCCTTTACTTCCGCAGAACCATTCCGCCCCGCAAGCACATCACACTGCAACTGTCCGTCAACCACTGCCTCTCGGTCAATTATCTGGAGCATGTCCAGGCCAAGATCACCCTAACTTCGCAGCGGCGAGGCGACATACAGCTCTACCTGAGGTCGCCAGCTAATACGAGGGTCACGCTGCTGACATCGCGGTGAGTTGAGTGAAGGCAGAAGAATCGAGGATTAGGATTAGGTAGAACGAAGTCTTTATATGAGAAGCTCTTATGAGCCCGAAGTTCGAAGATCGATGGCATAAAGAAAAGAAAGATATCATAGAATAATAGAATATAATATCAAACAATTTCAAGAATATTCCCCATCTTTATATATATACACCCATATCCAATATTATGGCTTAAAAGCCAACTCTGATCCGTATTAAAAACGTCTCCATCGAACATTTCTTCGCAGTATTAATGATAATATATATCCCATATACATATGCCCAAATACAATACTATTCAATATTTGAAGGCAACCCAGACCCAGATTCCGTCGCATATTCCTTCGCAGTATTAATGATAATATATATCGCATATATATACCCATACATTATCCAATAATTTTAAGACAACTCTGACATATATTAAAACCACCTCCTTCGCATATTCCTTCTCAGCGTTCATGATAATTCACGTTCCGGCTTCAACCAATGGCCCTTCATGTCGGTGCACACGTGGGGCGAGTCGCCGCATGGCAACTGGCAGCTGGAGATACACAACGAGGGACGCTACATGGGTAAGTTTCGGCGACTATAGGCGACTATAGCCAACTCTAGATATATGAAGAGCTGTTCGATTGTAATCTCCAACAAAAACGAATCAATTTTACATGCTGCGCTTGCTGTGGAACTGAACACAACTAAACACACATTAACTCACCCATTGCTAAAAAAAACATCCATCACATATGCCAATCCCTAATCAGGCCACGCTCTGTTGCGCGAGTGGTCGCTGATCTTCTACGGAACCACGCTGATCATCCATCCTAAGGATCCGATTTCGACGCCGCACATCGGCAGCGACGAGCAGGCAACCACGCCCAACTCGAGTGGCGGCCAGGGCAGCACTAGCAGCAACTTGCACCAGGTCTATTCGCCGCAATACCCGCTCATTTCGCCCAACAATTTCGCCCAGACGCCGGCAGGTGGCGCCAAGGTGCCGCCGGGCAAAATGCCGCCCAACAAATCCAATTTGGTGACCAACAATCCGCTGCTGCCGCCCGTGCGGCCACCGAAGCAGGGCTATCAGCAAATCTCCGCCACATATGGCGTTCTGCTGGGCAAGGCCAACAGCAACAGCAACAACAACAGCAACAACAACAACAACAACAACAATAAGGGAAATAACAAAGGCAACAACAAAGGC
This sequence comes from Drosophila meridiana, assembly GCA_035045185.1. Classification (NCBI taxonomy): domain Eukaryota; kingdom Metazoa; phylum Arthropoda; class Insecta; order Diptera; family Drosophilidae; genus Drosophila; species Drosophila meridiana. The sequence continues at coordinate 16,080,222 of JAWNPF010000055.1, read as the reverse complement.
AACAAGGGCAATAAGGCGGGCAATGGCAAGGCCAACAACAGAAAGGAACAAACTGCACAGAGCAACAACAACGGCAACAGCAGCAACAGTGGCAGCAGCAGTGGAAGTGGCAGCAACAAGAACAAATATTATCGCATATCCCAGCAGCACAGCGGAGGTGGAGGAGGTGGTGGTGGCAAGTCCAAGGGCCAGGCAAATGGGCTGCAAACGCAACGTCCAAAAGCCAGCTCGAGTGAAAAGTTTTTTGATGAAAAAACGCGCGAAGTCATAGGCGAAATTAACAACAGCAGGAGCAACAGCAACAGCAGCAACAAAGGCAGCAACAGCAATCGAGGCAGCAACAGCTCGACTGCACCACGCCCACCCGGCAAGGCAGCCAAACAGGTGAAGGACAACAGCCAGGACTCGCGCATACCAAAGCTATTCGAGCACTACGAAAAGATCCAGGCCATATTTCCCGAGCTGGAGCCCTACGTGTCCAACAGCCAGCCCAAATCCAAGCCCGGCGCGCAGCAACAGCAGCAGCAGCAGCAGCAGACGTCACGCAAACAGGGCAAACAATTTGAAGTGGAGCTGTTCCGGCCTACAACGGGAAATGCTGCCAGCAGTGGGAGCAGCAGCGGGAGCAGCAGCAGCACCAGCTCCAACAGCAAACCGAGCAACACAAAGAAGTCACCGTCCGCACCGCCGCCTCCATCACACGCACTGCTGCCCGCGGGCGGCAGCAGTTTTTTGCCCGATCAGCGCATACTCAAAAAACAGCAGCTGCTGATGGCCGCCGCCGGTGTTTTGGCGCCCCAGGATGACAACGCCGATAATGTGAATGGCAACGCTGACTCCGCGGAGGCTGCTGACGACGATGATTCAGAGGAGGCCATCCTGCAGCTGGCGCCCAGCAGCTATGGCAAGGGCAGCTCGCCAAACGGTAGACAGCATAGTGCACTTGACTAGCCCGCAGCTGATTTTGCTTAATTTCCTTTCCTCTTTTATTTCTGTTTACACAATGGGCCCAAAGTTAGCAAACACTTGATGTAGACATTGGCAGTTGGAGAGAGACCTAATCAATCTCTTTTTCTGTTACCCTATACACCATGGGCTCTTCAGTGTTAGCAGTTAGCTGAGTTGAGCCTTAAGCAATTGTCATTTGTTAGATCTACATTTGCAAGCAGCTGATGAAGTTCCTTGTAAACTAGGAATCATGAGGATTTCAAATATGCAGTCTACTCTTAATTTTGGTCATTTTTTTTTATATTTCAACATCAAGTTTAAGTAGAGTTTGTAAAAAAGTGGATAGCATGCTATCAAAGCTGTGAAGTTTTTTTATAATTTAATCAAACTGTTGCAGTTGCAAACTGTAAACTCTAAAATGTTAACTGAACAGTGCAAATATTGTATAATCTTATGCCATATAAATTCAAATAATTGTTTATGAACCGTTTTAAGGTTATTGCAAGTTATATATTATAATTCTCAGTTAACAGTTCTATAGACACTGTAAGCCTTTCCTCAATCAAATTGCAAGCTGTTAGATCTACAATGCTAAATGAGCAAATACATTCTTTTGTCATATATATTGTTATCACTCTTAGTGATCAGTTTGACAGTCACTGCAAGCCACTTATCAATCAAACTGCAAACTTTAAACTCTAAAATGTTAGCCGAGCATATAATCTTATGGCATATATATTCTTATGCAATATATAGTCTAATGCCATATCGATTGTTGTCATATAAGCTGTTAAGCCTTACATATTCTTAAAATTCTTAGTAAACAGTTTGGTAGCCATTGCAAGCCGTTTATCAATCAAACTGCAAACTGTAAACTGCAAAATGTTAACTGAGCTGTGCGAAGTGCACATAAATTCTTATGCCATATATTATTATAATTCTTAGTTAACAGTTTGACAGCCGTTCATCAATCAAACTGTAAACTGCAAACTACAAACTGTAAACTCCAAAATGTTAACTGAAAAGTGAAAAGGCCACAGTGCAGAAAGCAGAGTGCAAGTGTTGTTATTATTGTTGACTGTCAGCAGCCAAAAATCTACGCAGCACATTTATCACTTGGCCTCAGCTTGAAAACTGTGTGTATTTAGGTTTTAGCTTTAGTCACATCATTTGTTTTGTTCCTTGACAGATTTATTGGCCCGTTGCACGCCCCGTTTGCTATTGCATAAATCATGTGCTCACATTTTTTGTTTGTTTGGTTTTTATAATTTCAGGGAATTTCCATTTGAATTTCAGTTTCGTATTGATTTTGATTTTGACTTTGATTTAGAATTCAAAACCGATTCGCAGTGAGCTCTAATATAACTTTATTGCCTTACAGCGCAAATCACACAATGGGACATGATATTATATGGCACCGAGGAGCCTCCGCAGACCGACGACCAGAGTCACGATAGGCAGCAGAGCGTATTCCATCTGTACGGCAACGATATGGCACACAACGACATCGAGCACGATGCCAGCGGACAATGGCGCAATATGCAACAGGTGAGCACGATTCCACTTTAATTGCATAAACAATAATCTGGCCAGAGCCAATAATCATTGAACTCGCACGGGGAAAAGGGAAGTGCAGAAAGTGCAAGGGAAATCGAGGGGAGAAGAGAAATGAACAGGGTTTGATGGTAAATTGAAGAGAAGCAGAGAGGGGAAGTTACGCGTAGCAAAATCTTGTACAGTTTCGAAAGGCTTTAAATTGTTAACACTCGGACACTGAGCGAGCTTTAACATATAGATCGATAGAACAGTCAGAGTTACGAATTCGAATACAGAATACAAAATTCGCTGTGAAAACAAGAGAAAACTCTAGAAAGGAACGAATGAGAGGACAGCAAATATAACTGTAACTGTTAACAGAGTCCCAATAAGAAGCGTAGGGAGAAGTTTAGCTTAAACAAGTTTGCTGTGTAAACTTTCTAACAAAAGATCTCTCTGCACACTAATAAATTATATAAATATATATATATATATATATATATATATATATATATATATATATATAAATTGTGAATGAAACAGCGCTTTGTGGCCTCGATAAATGCGATATTTTTAGTTTTTCTTTTTTGCTTTTCTTTTGATTTTTCTGGGATACGCAGTGCTTTGCTAACGGCTTGCCAGAGATTGAAGCCGAAGCCGAAGCCGAAACCGAAGCCGAAGTTGAGGCTACGGATGATGACATACGAAGTGTTCGGGCTCGACTGACTAACGGCACAACTTCGCCTGCTTGCATGTGGCTGGCTTGAGTTACGCAATCACAGACGATGCATAGATATATCTGCTCTATATATGATCTATATATAGGTCTTTTCACTAGGCAGGCTGCGCGGCCTTAGCGGCTTAAAAGAGCTTTTCCTTTTGGCAACGCTTTGCAAGCTGTTCGCTCCGTGTAGGTAGATTTACATTTTGAGTTACTGTTTGGCATGCTTTTGGCTCTTTGGCTTTTCCGTTTTTCCACTTCCTATTCAAATTTTCCTTTGAGTCTTTCTTTTGCACTAACAATTTGCGCAGCTTTAATGCACAAGCTGCTCATAAATTTTCCACTGTTTAGCATACGAAAATGCTCGATTTCAGTTTCTTCTTTCTCTTTTGCTGGCAAACTAAATTCAATTTTTTTGGCACAACACACGCCACACACACACACACACACACACATACACTCGCTCGCCTGCATCTTGGCCTGGGCAAAGTGCCAAGCTCTTGCTCGCGATTTTTTGCCTTTTCCTGCCTTTGTTGGCCGCAGTGGAGCAGCAGCATTAAATGCACTCAAATTCGCTTTGCATGTACAGTTTGGCAGTCAATGCAGGCTCAACTGTCGCTGAGCTGGAGCGCGCTGTTGAAGTGCACTTGGCATAGGCACAAAACATTTTTCTCCCTGAAATGGACAGTTCTTTAACCTTCCAGCAGCCTTTGTTGCTTAAAAGCTGCAGAAATGTATTTTTTATTTAGCTTTCCACACTTTTGGCAGGTTGTATGTGTGTGAGAGAGTGTGTGTGTGTTGTAATAAACTAAAAGTGCACTGACCTTTGACTTTTTATGCTGCTGCTAGCAAACTTTTTGCATAACTAACAATTTGTGCCGTTGGTAACACGCGACCTCATCGCATGTGAAAGTTCTGTTAGAGGCAAAGATACAGACGGCGGGCAGAGTCAGCAGCAGAAGGAGATAGCCGTATTTAGACAACCATTTTTTGGTTAGGGCAGCAATAAATAAACACACACACACACACATAGACCCGCTCGGTTCGTTTTCCATACATACTTAAGTACGTGGAGCTGAAATGCCAGACATGGCGGCTACATGCAATGAACCGCAGCGGAAGCCAGACAGGCCCAACAACTGACCCACCCAACTGGCCGTCCACCCAATCAGCCATAGAACATAAAAAATTGCTTTTAACCAAAGCAGCGCTTAAATACCGAAGTCTTTAAGGTCTGTAAAGCTGAAACTATCTGCGATGTAGCGCAGCTGAACTGTCATGGAATCTATTTGACAGAAATAAAATGAAATTCTGATATGTATAAAGTAATACATTGAGACAATCTCCGGTTAATTAACAGGGTTTATTTTGGAGTATATGTAACGGCTTTCTGATGCATATAAAGTGATACACTTATACAATTACAGACTAATTTACATATTATTATCGATTCTCAGAGCATGTATAGGGCATGCAAGAGAGTTTATATTTACCGATAATATAGAGGTTATAGTATACAGTATACTCATATTATAACATTAAAAACTTAATATATAAAATATATAAAGAGTATATACACTATGCATGGAATATATGAGCCGGGATATGCAGTCAACTGAATAGAGTCTGTATAGAGTCTTCAAAACAGTTTATATTTTTAATACAGAGTATATAAAGGTATACTACTGAGTATATAGTACAGATATTGAATTAATATTTATCATATTTATATATATATTACATATTTTAATATATATATGTTCCTCAAAATTTTCGACAAACACTCAAACCGTATTATTATTAATTAATTATTATTATTTTTGTTTCAATTATTTTTTCACAAATTTGTTTAATTAATAAAATATTTTCTGTTCATTAAAAATGCTGCGATAAATTTGAAAATAACTTACTTGGCGCAAACTGTCCAAGAATCTTTATTATTTATTTATTGCTCATACGCCACGTTGCACTTGTCTCCAAAATCTTGCCACTTTCTCAATCATATTATTAACATACTTCTCTTTGCATTCGTTCTGGTTTCTCTCTTGCAGGTGGGCGAAGTGGGCATGGCACAGGATCGTACGAATGCAGCGGCATGTCTCAAGTGGAGCGACCAGAAATGTTTAGGTTTGTCTTTAATCTTACTACTCATAACACAAGTCTTCTATCTAAACTTGAAACAAGCCATTGCCAACAACAACAAGCACACCAACAGCAATGGCAACAGCAACAAAAGCATTAGATAATTCAACAACAGCAAGAACAAAAGAAAACACTATTTACATAGCCAACAACAACAACTGTAAAAACGAATGTGAGCAAACTTCAATTCCAAGTTTGTTCCACAAACAAACAAACAAACATAAACAAAGGCATTTTGTGTGCTTGATTTAAGCATTTTCTAAGCTGTCGAAAACCAATTGAACAATAGCAAAGTAAGCAACAAAAACAAACATGACGTAGTAAACAAATATAAATACAAAACAAAACAAAAATAAAAATAAAAACAAAAACAAAAAAAAACACTGCAAGTCCAAAAATATAAATATACTAAAACTTTTTGTAGTTAAATTTAAATGTAAGGCCTAGTTATACACACACATATACAACTAAATGTAGGCGTGGAAACTAACGACAAACAAAAACAAGCAAAAACAATATTAACAGCAAAAGAAAAGGTTGTTTCTCCATTTTCAGTTCGCACAAACAAAACTAAACAGAACGATTAGAAAATAGTATCTATATTTAGTTAGAGTCTATTTTTAATTATTTGTGTAAGAGTTTAGTTAAATTTGTTCATTGTTTTCGTTTTATTTTTTATAATAGTTTTATATATTTTTTGTTTTTTTTTTTTTGCATTTAAAGTGAGGGTTTTAATTTCCCTGTGCCAAAGTCATTTTTCGCAAGTCAGTTTTGCATGCATTGCGCCTTGGCTGCGACAGTTTTGAATGCGTTGGCTTGGCGCGCCACTTTCAAATGCTCTTGCTGACTGAGCAGAATTTTCTGAGGCAGTGGCTCTCAAACCTTTTGTTGCGTGGGCGTGTGAGTGTGTGCGTGCTCTGTACATGTGTTTTCACGTCGTTATATATGCATTTCAGATATTGCCAGGCCAGCCAAATAGCTACAGTTTGAGCAGCACTGCCTGCCATTTTCTTCTTCTTCTATATAGATTTTTATTTGTATCTTATTTTGTATTAACTACAATATTTTTGCGTGCCACGCAAAGCGAAACAAAACAATAAATGTTCAACAGTTTAGAGTTCATAGTAAAAGACTGTTTCTAAAATTTAAACGTAAAATTTAAACTAAACGAACAAAATTTTGAAATTCATTTAAAAAGTAAAAATAAAACGAAATTGCATAAAACTTTAGTGTTAAGGCGCCAAAGCAAAGCAAACCAATTTTTGTATTAAAACTGTAACTAAATAAAATATATATTGATTAAAAATAAAAAATAAAAGCAAAAATAAACGAAAACGAAATACTAGGGTGTAGGGTACGTCTACGTATAGTATTAAAGTAGGCAAGAAACCAAGAACAAATAATTACAATTATATAAACGTAAACTTGACAACTTATATATACATACATATATATAGAAAAAGTTCCTGCAGTTTTTAACAAAGTTGCAATATGAAACTAATAATTAAAATAAAAACAAAATGAAAAAAATGTAATAAAGAAAACAAAATAAAATAAAACAAAAATTAGCTAATTTTCTAGTGAGCATAGGAACGAATTAAATAAATGTAAAGCAAATAAAAGCGCATAAAGAAAGTTGGAGAAATGCCAGAAGTAAGCAAGAAACTTCTAGTCATGAATTTTGTGCGCTGCAATATGAAATATTATAATATATGAAAGTAAATGTAAAAATAAAGTTAAATTGATTTCCATATCAGAGCAAAATCGAATCATTTTACAACACTCACACACATATCTTTGTTAAAGTATTTGTTGTTCATCTTTTGCCAACACTTAAGAGTTTATTTTGACGTGTGTCATCGGTTGTAGAGATGGGCACAAAGTTGCGTGACACGAAACGAATTCAATTTCCTTCTATTTTCGTGCTCATCTCTAATGAAAAGTAAGCAAAACAAAAAATCGAAACAAAATCAAAACGTAACGCGAGTGCAATAATTATTTCTAAAATCTCTGTCTCTCTCTCTCTCTCTCTCTCTCTCTCTTTCTCTGTCATACAATAAGCAACAACAAACAACTTTCTTTCAGTTGAATTACTCCAATATATAGAATATATACAAATATATAGCGCATATCATTTGATATAATTTGTTTGTTTTTTTTCCGCTCTATACGCATAAATATTAGTTGCCTGCTGTTGAAATGAATAATCATATCGTAACTGCACAATAAATAAATTTTATAATAAATATACTATGAAAATATTAGTTTTTGCTTAAATTCTTTTGCCTAATTCTGTTGTTGTTGTACTTAGCAAAGTGACATGAAAACAAATAACGATATAAGATAATAACGATAATAACTTAGCCGTTTTATATATGTCGAATTGCGACAAACTGAAAATCTTCAAGCATATACCATAACTAGCAGCGAAAATAAAAAGCAAATATGTAACTCCATCATAAAACTAACAATTCAAAATAATAATATACTGATATATGTATGTTATACATATATCTTAAGAACACTTACAATTTTCCAAACAGTTTTTCAAATTTGTTCTCCACTTATGAATTTTATTTAATTAACATAACTCAGTGCTGGCTGCGGTACTTATGATTAATATATTTACAGCAAGAAGGAAAGCTAAAAAATAAAAGCCAAATTAATATTTAAGCGCATACTAAATAAATAATATACGAATAAAACAAAATAATAAAGAAAACAAGTCTAAATTTAAACAACAAAAAATGGTACTAGGGCCTGGGGTAGCAATTAAAAATTAAAATTAAAATTAAACTTAAATTTAAAATTAAAATTAAAATTAAAATTAAATAGAAGCCAGCTGCGATTTCGGAGCAAAATACTAAATTTGTGGAAAAATTACAATTTTTAATGTAAAAAAAAAATGTATACAGAAATAATGAATATAAGAACAAAGCTAAACTGAAATATAATTGTAAATGAGATTTGATGGCCGCTATTTCGAATCAACAGTTTTTTATGTATCTTTTGTGTGTATATATATATATATATATAAATATAAATATATATTTATATATGTATATGTATAAATATATCTATCAATATAACTATCTGAGTAATAAATAAATGCATTGAAAACGTAACAAAATATTTAATTTACGCAAAGCAAAATTGTGAAGCTTTTTTTGCAACAACAAAGTTTTACAACAACAAAATGAAATGTGGTCCAAAAACATTTTAGACAATTACAAAATTGAACACTCCGTCCCCCTCTCGTATAGCTCAAAAGCAAGGTGAGTTTGGCAAACATACAAAACAAAAAAAAAAACCTAAAACAGCATTGAAATTTTCCAACTTTCTAAGTACTCTTTAGTGTTGTGTAATTTGTTGTTTTTTAACCCATGTACTCGGCGTACTGTGCTGCTGTGTGATTATTAACACTGTATTTTGGTATTCCTATTCGTTAATCTCGTAAACTCTATTATTTAACTTAATTTTTTAATGCACTCTCACACTGTTCATCGTTATGGCTTGTTTACTTTCCAACACTGGTTTCGGTACAGCACACACGCACATCCCACCTGATTTTTCACTATTATTTTGAGCATGTTTTTTGGACTACTGCGCTTGCTTGTAAACATTTTGTTGTTAATAGAAAAGTTTCAGCTGAGACTCAACTATTGCAAAAAACAAAAAAAAAGAATTAAATGAATAAAAATAAAAGTAAATAATTCAAAATGTAATTCTTTTGTTGCCTATGTTTCGTACACAAAACTCTTTTACGTTCTGATCTCAACTCTTCTACTGCTCTACTAACTAAACATTCCTATTTTCCAATTTCTTTGCACCATTTATCAACACTGTTTCGGAGGTAAATGGTTTCTCATCATTGGTTAGTTGTAACCAGTTCTTTACCTGTTATCTTTTCATATCCTCACGCGTGAACTAATTCTCTCCATTTACTGCTCTTCACAGACTGCGAGGAGCCCAGCTACTTCTATCAGGATCTCTGCTATGACGAGTGCCCTCCACACACGTTCCCCCAGATTGATGCGGATGAGCTAGGTATGGACGTAACGCTGAGCGAACTAGATACCACAGCTGCTAGTTCTCTACCTGAAGCCGATAATGGACTTCACAGCACTGACCAAACCTCCAAAGATCTGGACGACCCACTGCAGGCAGCTGAACGGCGACGTCGTAGCAGTGACTCCAGCAGCACCGTCCTGCTGACACCACGTCACAGTCGCATCTGCTCCAGCTGCGACAAGAGCTGCCTGCGCTGCTACGGTCCCGGCGCCTCCCAGTGCAGCACCTGCTATCCGGGCAGCCAGCTGCGCACGATGTCGCACACCAATGAATCCTATTGCTACGCCTACGTTGTGCGCAGCACCGTGGTAGATGTCTCCAATCCGGCTAACGTCCAACTGGCTGCCGACGCCAAGGCGCAGTACATGAGCTGGACCACTGCGTTGCTTGTGATCGCTGTGATTGTATCACTGGTGGGCGTGGGCGTGGCCGGCGGAGTGCTCTACCAACGGGACAAGGCCAAGTCGGAGATCTACACGCGCGTCGCGCTCATTGCCGACGATGAAGCCGACGACAGCGGCGAAGATCAGGAAGACGAGCTCTTCAGTGCGCGAATTCATCATCCGAGCGACGTGCTCGAATATCACGATGAGCTGCAGCCCATTCAGTTGCCCAGTGAGTCGCTCGAAGATGGGGAGTCTGAGGAGGAGTCGGAGGAGCGCTCCCAACTGGTGCTCAAGTAGTCCAAGTAGCTCAAGTCTCGCATCCTATTTAATTAGTACTAAGTGCAATTAAGTCTAGTTACAACTCATATATAGTTCGAAAGCGAACTTAAGAATTCCAGCGATAAAACGTTGCCGTCGAGTATACCCGACTGTACAATACGCGTTCATAGATCTATGTATACTGTAGCCTGTTATATATAATTTGCGATTTAGCATCATGTTTTTGGATCGATCTACATACTTAGAGAGAAACGTTCTATGGTTTCGAATGGGCAACCAGACCAAAGCCCATATACTTTCTTCACTTTGTGAACGAGTATTAAAAATAAAAAGCAACTTTTTAACATTCAAACAAACTTCTGCGATTTATTTCTAATGCGCACTTAAATTATTTAGTTCTCTTGAAATTGATTTTCCAAAATGTATTATCCTAGTTTTAAGCTAAGCACAAAATAAGTCAAATATATTCCAACTAAATAAATTATAATACAAATGTATGTTTATTAATTGTTAGCTGATGAGCTTAGACCAAGGTTGCCTATAGAGAGGGCATGGTATTTCACCATGGGTTACACGTAGCAGATGCATGGGTTTCTCGTTTAATAGAATCTATGGTGTAATGTCCTTTACTTATTGGATATAGATAAAATATATAACACAAATTAGTCATGCACTGATAAGATATGTAGGTTCTTCCGTGCAGCTGATAATACTGAAGCACTTTACTATAGTGTTAGATGTATATATTGTATAGAACGGCAATCTAATGGAGAATTGAAATAATTCAACAGTTCGAATTACGAGTGTCATTAAGTATCATTTGCCCGCCTCTCAGTGGCATTATAGCACTCGGAATCTATTGACAACTGTGTTCGTGTATATGCACTATAAGCGCCGTATACACTAGGTTCGATGAGAGCTCTAGCTGATAGTCGCTTATCAGCTGCTGCCTGGAGTGCATCTTCAGCGGTGGAAATTCTGTGCACGCCTCAAGAGCTTTATTTGTGCGCATAACACGCTAGTTAGGCCGATCGGCGGCTATATAAACGCAGAGACCGATTGGCTCTGGCAACAGTTTTACGAAAATGCAGTTCGGCTACGTAGCTGCAGCTCTACTTCTGGCGGCCTGCTGCCTGTGGACGGCGGGGCACGGCTGCAAGACCATCGAACAGCGATTCAAGTTCGATAACAGCGACATCTATATAAGGCTGCGGCGCGGCGATAAACTGGAGTATGAGCTGATGAAGGGCAGCAGCTTGCTGCAGGCCGTGACCTTGGATAACTTTGTCACCAGCAGCGATCTGGTGGCCACGTCGACGGGCGGCTTTAAGCTGAGCGACGGCACCACCTCCATAGAATTCAGCTTGGTCCAGTCCAGCAGCAGTGTGACCCATGTCCGGGTGGCTCGCGATCAGGTGGTGAAGGGCACCCAGCCCAGAGATTGTGTGAGGCTGAATAAGGGACGCGTCCATTGGTTTGGTGGCTCGGAGCAGAAGCAGCACTATTGGCCCGTGGAGCGTCAGCAGTACAGCAATTTCTCGTATGTGCCCAAGGAGTTGGGCAACATGGGCGTGGCGGAGCGATACTGGCTGAACAGCGAGGGCTTCTTCCTCTTCGTTGATAATACAACTCCTCTGTTCATCGATCAGAATGCAGCCGGTCTGGAGGATCAGCTCTGTATCAGCGCATTTAGCGCCCTGCCCTACGACACACGGCTATCCTCGTCCAAATTTAGCTATCAGCTGGGCTTTGCCAAGGATGCAAAGGTCGCCCACATGTATGCGGTGAAGACGCTGCTGGGCAAGCCCACAGGCCATCCCGATGAGCGCATGGTTCAGCATCCGGTCTGGTCCACTTGGGCGCTGTACAAGGCGGAGGTTACGGACGCAGTGGTGCGCGACTTTGCAAAACAAATCCTTGACAATGGCTTTGAGAACAGTCAACTGGAGATTGACGACGATTGGGAGGACTGCTACGGTGCTCTGACCTTCCGCAAAAACAAGTTTCCAGATGCCAAGAAACTAACAGATGATCTCAAGGCGTTGGGCTTCCGGGTAACCCTATGGATTCATCCGTTCATTAACAGCAACTGCACGGCCATCTACGAGAAGGCCAAGCAGCTGGGCTACCTAGTGGTCGATCATGCAGGCAGCGCCGACACACAGTGGTGGAACAGCAAGCCAAAGGACGCAGCCTATCTGGACTTCACCAAAACCGCGGTGCAGGAGTGGTTCAGCACACGCCTGAAGCGCCTGCAGACAGAAGATGGCATTGACAGCTTCAAATTCGATGCCGGCGAGACCAGCTGGGTACCCACGGATCCGGTGCTCCAAGGTGACGGAAATCAAACCCCGCTGCAGATTACCACCGACTATGTGCGCACAGTGGCCGCCTTCGGCGATATGGTAGAGGTGCGCTCCGGCCAGAGCACACAGGACTTGCCCATCTTCGTGCGCATTGTCGACAAGGATTCGGAATGGGGCTGGAACAATGGCTTGGTTACACTGATCACATCCCTGCTGCAGATGAATATGAATGGATATCCGTTTGTGCTCCCGGACATGATTGGCGGCAATGGCTACAACGAGAAGCCGCCCACGAAGGAGCTCTTCCTGCGCTGGCTGCAGGCTAACGTCTTCATGCCCAGCCTGCAGTTCTCCTTCGTGCCCTGGAACTTCGACAGTGAAACTATTGAGATTAGCAAGACCTTCACCAAGATGCATTCGGATTACACGCCTTACATAATGAAGATGTTTAAGCGTGCCACGGAAACGGGCGAGCCTGTCAACGCGCCCCTCTGGTGGATTGCGCCCGATGATATAGTTGCTCAGAGCATCTACGATGGTATATAGATATTTCTGTCTCTACTATGAACCTTAATATTTATCCCTTTAAACTTTCTGCAGAGTTTTTGCTGGGCGATGACATCATTGCGGCTCCGGTTATTGTTGAGAATGCCACCAATCGAGACATTTACCTACCCGAGGGCGAGTGGACCGATGGAAACACCGCGGCGGTCTACAAGGGTCCCGTCTGGCTGATGGAGTACTCCGCACCACTGAACATATTGCCCCACTTTGTGCGCGTGGGCTTTAAGTTGGAATAAATTACGGATTCCAAGCGTTAGTTTATGTAAATAATTTTATAGTAATAAACAGAAAATTACATTAAAATACATCTCTTCTTGTAAGTTGGTTGACAAAAGCATAAATTGAACACTTAGCGAAAACACGAAATGCTAAAGCCGTCTTAAACGTTGTTAAAGGCATATCAATTGTCAGTTGGCACAAACACCGATCAAAAGATCAGTTAATCGCAATAGTAATCGTAATTCGTACCCTTACACATGAAATCTTAAGACTAGTTGAATAAAGATTCACTTAATTAGATCACAAAGTTGACTTAAAATATTTACTTGTCTCCAAGAAAACAGAAATTTTATGATAAAGCGAGTAACTAACGCAAATAAGGATGGGAATCCAATGAGTATACAATCAATGAACCATAAATCACGTACAATTTCGTAAAATGTAAATGGGGCTAATGCATCCGACTGCTATCTACATGATTAGCTGGCTTATGCTGGTCTACCGCTTGGCTGGAAAGACCGCGCAGATAATCCTTTAGCAACGGCTCCGGCGAATCACCAGAACCGGAGAAGCTGAGCGCTGTGGTCGATCTGCGAAAACGACCGAACTCACGCTCAAACTCATCTGCATCCTGAGTAAGAATATTCTTCAGGTTGAGCACCCTGAAAGGATGGAATATTGTATAAGCTTCACTAATTGGTTCCGTTGCATTGGGTTCAACTTACTGCGGCGTATTCATATTATGCTCCAATTTCTTCTCGTACATGGCCAGTCTGAGGGCGTGAACATGCTTGGCACTGCGCCGCCATTGCTTCTTGTATCGATCCTTGGCCTTGCTCATGTCCAGGTAACGCATGTTTTGTATGCGCAGCTCACTTAGCACCTGCTGCAGATTGTTGCCATTGGAGCCCTGCTGGCGCAACTGTTCTATTTGCAGCTCCATGTTGGTGATGCGTTGCTTTAACTGAATCTTCTCGTTCTCCAGCTTTGAGTTCATATCCTGCATGTCCTGTGTGCGGCTTTCAAACTTACGCAAGTGCTGCTCCATCATAACTATGTGCTGCTCCAGCTCGATAAATTTGGAGTCGTAATCAGCACCCAGAGGGGCCATGTCAGGAATATTTTTCGGCGTCTCATTGTCTGGGGTCTGCTCTGATGCATTCGCCTCAGATCGGCACCGACTTAAGTTATCCAAGTACTCTTGTGTCTTCCGTTGCATCTCGTCCTGCAGTTTCCTGCCAGCTGCCAAAATTTGCTTGATGCTTTCATCCATATTGGTGATATCCGTGTTTACGCTCTGATTCACGTACGTGATGCTGTCTTTGGCTGGCTCTTCTGCAACTTTCGTTTTTTCCTCGTACATGTGCACTGTCACCTCCAAGTGGGAGACGGGTGCATTGGCACCCATCGGGCCTTGAGAGGAAGCTTTCTCTTTTAAGGCGCAGAGCTTGCCGATGACGGTATGTTGCAATTGATTGACTGCAGAAGACGGTTTAGCTGTTCTCCTTTTCGGAACACTTTTCCGCTTTATCGTCTCGTGCTCAAAAGACTCTTCCTCCGAAGGTTCGTATCCTGTGCCTTTGACGGTGTGTCTCTTCAGTGGTTCTTCCTCCTGGACGCCCACCTTCTGAGACTGCTCCATTTTAACTGCTTCTTCCGCATCCAAATACTTTTGCAGTGCAGACTGATGTACAATATGTCGAGGCTTTCGACTTGGAGTTGTTTCCGATTCTGAAACCACATTCGCCTTCTTTTTGCGAAACCTTTCTTTGAGTTTGCTTGTATTGGGCGTCGATTGATTAGCATTAAGATTAGTAAACTGATTAGTAACAGCATCCTGTGAGCTATCACAGTCATTATTCTTTTTTATCACTTTATGCTCAACTTTTAACTGCTCTGCGACAGAGCTTTCAGCACTTGTTTCAATTTTCATTTCAGTTACTTTTGTCTCCCCCGGATGAATTTTAGACTTACGCTCAGACTTGGAATCTTTAATGGGTTCCTCCATTAATAAGTTGTCCACGTTCGGTTCAATTTCTGTGCTGCTATTCATCTCATTATATTCAATATTCGTTTTAATAACAGAGTGTGATGAGCGAATCATTTTCTTTTTGGTGGATTTCTTTGAGCTCTCAGAACAATGTTCTTCAATTGAAAATTCATCCAGCTCTGTTTTGCAGGTGTTTGCGATGAACTGTTCAGTTTCTTCCAAGACTTGAGCCTGTTCCTTGCTTACCTCCACCCAGCGAGCGCTCAGAGAGAGATCCGTTTTTGAAGTCGATGATCTTTTTGTTTTTGATACTTTTTTGGCTAATAGTGGTTCACTACATTTTCTTTCCTCTTGCAAATTTCTCATTAGTTTGCCCTTGTGTAATTTTGTCTTCTGAAGCAATTCTTCCAGTTCATCTGTTTCTGTTAGTGTATCCTTGTCTATAATTACGTTTTTTGGCTTTTTGCCAACTTTATCTCGGACAAGGTGTTTCAGTTTCTGTCTAGCCGAGTCGGGCGCAACCGCATCTAGATTATCCTGTGAAGACATTTTTTTAGTACCTCGCATGGCTGGGCTGGAAGTTGAGGTCTCCAACACTTCCAATTGTTCAGTTTGTGAGACAATCTTTTTCTTGCGTACCAGTCTTGGTTTTGTGTCGAATGACGCATCCGCTGATTTGTTTTTAATATTTTTTTTGCTATGTTCTTCTATAAATTCAGGTAATGTAGAATCTAGAGCGCTTGTGCTCAGGTCAACAGCTTCGACAGGCGTTACCTGCGTTTGAGATTTTCGTACTTTAGACGGAGGTTTTGTGTCTGATTTATTCATTGGCTCCCCTTCCGTGTTATGTTTTACAGTTTGCTTTGTCACCTGCTTTGGTGAAGTCTTTTTGTATTCTTGCTCCAATTCGACCCAAGAATCATTGATAATTTTGTCATCAATCGTATAGTCCTCAATATTAATATCAGAATGCTTTTTTCCTTTGCGTTTAGGCATATGGTCCCTGAGCTGCATTTCTTCCTGCAGAAAACTGGTCCCCAGTTCATCTACGTGTTGTAACTCCAGAATACTATTTTTGCTTGCACTATCCTTAGGAGATGCCCTCTTTCTTTCATCGCTTGCGGTTTTTGATTGATGTTTCTCTAGACCAGAAGCTGTTAGGCCGCTATGATTATGCTTTTTTTTAGTATCATGAGACCGTTCCGATAGCCAGTCATCCGTTTTATTGTAGTTATTATTACCAATTAAAGACTCAGAGCCAACAACATCAGCTACATCAACTACATACTCAGGACACTGATCTTTTTCCTGATTCTGCTTTCTTGTAACAACCTTCGGATCATACTGACGGTCCTCACCTCGTTTCTCTTTCTCATAATCTACAGATTTATCTATTAGCCTTATAAATTTGCGACGTGCTTGCGACGCTGCATTCAAATCTTGCACTTGCTCCGAGGGTATTTCTTGTTCATCTGATTCTGAAAGCTCAGCACCTACGTCCAAACTATTTACGGATCCATTTGCAGAGACGGATTGCATCTCGGACGTACGGCTCCACTCAACCTCGTTATCATACACGCGATCTTTTGGCACTTCGAGTATGACAGCCTTGGCGCCCACTGATTGCATATCCAGCGATTCCTCCGGCAGGTGCTGTTGACTCAGCTTTTCGTGCTGGCGCCAATACACTTCCTGTATGTCCACAGTGAATGTGTATTCCATGATTGGCTTCACCTCACGCGCGCTGCCCATGCGGCTAAAGCGGTCAAAAGCAAAGCAACCGCTGTGTACAAATTTCCGATTGTCCGCAAAATAGTTGTCAGGTGGCAGCAGCTTACCAAAGTCCATGCGATAGTTGGCTAACGAAACGTATTAGAAATTGAGCAGAACAGAATAGTTTTTAAGGCTTACCTATTGACGAGCCATTAACGTACATGTTGATGGGCAAATAAAATATACGCTGGAAATATAGACGTATACTACGCAGAGACGATTTGAAACGCAAGCCCAGCACATCGTTAAGCGTATAGCAATCCGTATGGCTCAACTTAAGCTCAATATTCGTGACATTGCCAACAAAATCGAACATAAGCAACACGGTCTCCACGTCATCCATCTTGCCGTGATATACAGATCTTACAAATTTTCTGACATTCTTGAGCTGTTTAAATTGCAGCACCACCTCGATGATGTCACAGTCGACCAGAGGATCATTGCCCACCTGAAGCAATCCTAATTGCACCAGCGACTGAACATAGACATTGGCCTGAGAGCATACGAATCAGTAATCAGAATGAGTATAGTTCTATAACTAAAATGTTATCTGTGGATGCACCTGCGACTGCAACATGTTGGCCGTGATCGAATGGCCGGGCGACTGCAGCGGCGGCGTACGGCTTTGTTTCTCCTGCAAGATTAAATTAAGGAATTAAATACTTGCAATAGTTTTTTAATATTAGATTTCGACTCACTGAGCTATTGAACGCCGTTAGATGCTTAAAGTCCTTAGTATGCAGCAGAGTCTTTTTGATGATAGCCAACATGAGCAACACCTCTGGCTTGTGGGATCGAAACTCATTGCTAATGCAGATCAGCTTGTGCCAGAACATTTTCAGCTGCAGCGGACTGTTGTTGCCGCCTGTGCCCAGAACTGGCAAGCCACGCACTGGCAGGAGCAGCGATCCAATGGTCTTGCGTTCATTATTGTTGCAGGCAAAGAATGTGACCTTGACGGGTCGATGGTCTGTCTTGATGCGCTTAATCCCCGCCATATCGCACTCCCAAATGCAATTGCTGTTGAATATAATTGTTTCTGATGTGACCGAAGCTGTTCCCTCCACCTCAAAGTCCACTGTGTTAAGGGCAGCGTTCATAATAATCTGGTCCCTCTCCCCCTCTCTCATTTCACGTCCATAAAAATTAATGGCTACAGCGGAATTAGAATTATAATTACAATGGGGAACTAATAGGATATGGCAAGACTCACCCTCGACGACGTGCAGCACCACGCAGTACGTGTGTTCCATGTAGTTAGCGCTGCCACTTGCGTTGGTGCTGCTACGATCCGTTGCAGGCATTGGACGCGGCTGCTTGTTCGGTTTGACCATTTTGAGACGCTGTAATGCATCAAACTAAAAAATTTGAAACCTAAAAGAAATACTTAACTTTGCACCCGGCTTAATTCGAATTTAACTTATAGCTGTGTGTTTGCTGCTCATCAATAATTTTATTTTAAAGATATTTATTTTGTTTTTGATTTACTCATTATTGTTTATCATGATACAGTTTACTATTATAAGTGAACCGAAACAAAACATACGGCTTCCTACGTTTTTATAAATGTAACCATAACAACGATACGTTAAATTTGAGTATGAGTACTTTTTGCGTCCACGATACTTTTACTTGTTATCGATCGAAGCAACGTAGTGCGATAAGCACAAATTAAATTTATCGGTGGGTAATTTGAAATTAAAACTACATATTTTTAATTCCTTTTTTATATAATGCAAAATTTATATATACCTATTTATATTATTTCAGTAAAAACGTATTACTCATTGGCTTAATTAATTATCCTTGACCTGGTCCACTTCCGTATCGTGGTGTCCATGTTGAAGGCGATGATTCTTTAGAGCTGTGCCCTGAATGAAACGCTCGCCGCACGTATTGCACTGATAGGGACGCTCGCCTGTGTGCCGCCGTATGTGAAGAGTCAGATCATTCGACTGAGTAAAGCTCTTGTCACAATAAGTACACTTATATGGTCGTTCGCCATTGTGGATGCGCATGTGTTGCTGCAGCTTGTAGGATCGGGCAAAGCCCTTCTGGCAAACGGTACAGACGTGCGGCCGCTCTCCCGTGTGAGTGCGTCGGTGGCACTGCAGATCGGAGGAACGTGGAAATGCCATGTCGCAGTAGTCACACTTAAAAGGCTTCTCGCCAGTATGGCGACGTATGTGTATAATCAGATTGGAGGAGGAGCTAACCGCCTTGCCGCAGAAAGCGCACAGAAAACTTTTCTGCTGCTTGCCGCCAGTTGAATTTTTCATAAGCCTCGTTGCGCCACTTGCTCCCACTGTATGACATTTCTTTACATGGGCAGTGAGGCGATCCTTGCGATTATATTTACTAGGACACTGGCCGCACTGGAATATCTGGCACTCTGCACTGGTTGTCTCCTGCACAGCCAGAGCACTTGCACCCGGCTGCGTTTCGCTACTCTCGCTGCTGGGATGCTGCAGCTCCACATGCTGCAACAAATTCGTTTCCCACATAAACTTGTAGCCACACTTGGAGCACTTGAAGTGTTTCTCCGTATTATTGCACAAGACGCGTCGATGATAGGCAATGAGATCTGCCGAGACACTCTTAAAGATGCAGATATCGCAACCTTCGGTTATGCATTCCAGTCGATGCATCGCTTGCTGATGCTGGTGCAGCTCAAATTTGCGCACACAGCGCAATTGGCATATGCCGCAGGTGTAGTGCATTGGCGTGCCTGGCGGCTTAGCCTCCTCATCTGTTTCCGAGTCCTCCAGATGCAGCTCGTAGCCCAACTGATTGGTAATGGAGTAATTGAGCAACGAGCCATACTCATGATGGGTGCCTGCTGGCGCTGATTGCAGATGACAGCGCAGCGCAGCAATGGTGGGATAGGTCACGTTGCACACCTTGCACTGGATACACTTCTGGCCATGCGGGTGACGGCTGGCATTGAGTAGAGCCTCAGCATAGGGCAGCTGTTCGGCGCTAATGCCGTGACGCTCAATGTGCTGCAGTAGATTGGCCTGGCGGTAGAAACGTCGTGCACACCAGCGACAACGATAAATGCTTGACTCCTGGGCGTGCATCAGAGTGTGCCTGGTGAGATCCTTTTGCATTTTAAAGCTACGATTGCATTCGGTGCAGTCGTAAGTAACGACGGGTAACAGGGGCGATCCGTTCAACTTAATGCCCAAGTTCGATTTCTCAGCTCTGGCTTCATTGTGCGCCACGTCCGAGTGCAGCCTCATATTCTCGCGCCAGCGGAATCGTAGTGGACATTTACGACAAAAAAAGCGGCGGTGCACGTTGCGACAGAGCGTCCGATAGTGATGATCTAGTAGCTGCTCATTTACGAATCTCGCCTGGCAATAGCTGCAAACACGGGACGCCTCCTGCCACGAATGCTGCTCCAGCTCATGGGCGTATAGCTGATGCTTGCGCGATACCTTCAACTGGCAGAGCTCACAGCTATAGTGATGTCCGCTGTTGCTTCTGACTGCCTCGGCAGAGTCCGAATCGGTTTCCGTCTCACTGCTGTCCAGGCTGAGCTCAATGCCCGCCTCGTTGGTAATGGATATGAATCTTTCCAGCTCCACGCCTTTTGCGACATCACTCTGAATGCGTTCGATTAATTGCTGATACTCCAATGGTGCTGCTAGTTCTGGATATAGAGAACGTGAAATTCCCTCTATGCTCTCCGGTTGGCCCCGCTCCTCTCCAAATTTTACCGAATACTGATGGTTAAGCAGATGCGTGCGCAGATCAGAGATTTTTGTGTGCTGCGAGAGACAGATCATGCATTGAATTTGCTTGCAGCCATTGGGTCGACACAGTTGGGTGAGCACCACAGGCATGCGCTGCAGCATAGATGGAACTTGTTCACTGGCAGCCGACGCTTCTGCCTGCTGTTCGCCATGCACGCGCATATGGGATTTGAGCCCATCCTTGCGATGGAACTTGCGATCACAGTGCAAGCATTGGAACTGTGCCAAAGCTTGTGGCTGGTGTAGGCGCTTGTGCCTCGTCAGATCCTTAGGCCAGATGAACACCTGTAAGCGAATGGAAGGTATTAGATATTGAGTTTTGGGTTTGATCATCTTTCACCTTTTCGCATTCGCCGCACTGCAACTTGGTCGCCGTAGACTGGCGCTTGCTTCTCGTACTTGACTCTTGTTCCTGTTGATTGACAACATCCGTCTGCAACTCGGCTTGAGTCTCGTGCTGCAAATGCATATGCAACTCGTAATTGGAAAGCCAGTAAAACCGCTGATTGCATTGCTGGCAGTCGTACTTGGCATGCTGCTTGGCACAGACCCTTCGGCGATGCTGTTGGAGCAGCGAGTTGGCTACAAAGCCCAAATCGCAGTCGTCACAGACGTATGGCAGCCTTTCCTCTACCTCACTATGCTGACTTTGCTGATGCTCGAGCAATTGACTCAGGCGCCTTTTCGTCACTCCACACAAGGAACATATATGTAGCGTCCCGCCAGTACTCTGCTGGTCAGCATCACTCATATCAGAGTCCGAGGCGAAGAAATCGAGCTCCTCACCGTTTCTCGTTCTGGCATTAAAGTATCGGCCATAATCCTCCGCCTTGAAATCGGCGGCAATGCGTGCACTCAGCTCAGCCACGCTGCAGTCAAGACCATTGGGATAGTAAGTGCGAAAGAAGGTCGCCTGCTGCTCTGGATATATACCAGTGCGTCCATCTTGATGGATTAGCAAATGGGCGCGCAATTCGAACATGCTGCTCAGTTGGATATCACAGAGACAACACTGCTTTTGCTGCCGTTGCTCCTCGTGCTGCTTTCCATGCTGCAAGCACGCATGCTGCTCCAGGTTCTGTAGCCACAGAAATTTACCTGGGCAGTTTGGGCAGCTGTAACGCTTCAGTTTGCTGTGGCACTGCGTGCGCTGATGTTGCTCCAGCATTTTCGCACATACAAAACCAATTTGGCACACGTCACAGCGTTGCCAAGACGCTGTTGAGTCTGCCTGTGTATGCTCCTCCAGTGTGTGCCGCATAAGACGATATTTGCGCGTGAAGTTGATGTTGCATGGCAGACACTGGTATTTAGGTCGGTCAGCTACATCTTCGTCTGAGTCACTAAGACAGAGCTCATAGCCGTACGCGTTGACCACAGCGCAGTATTTGTCCAGCTGACCTCGTCCATTGGCAATGTCTGCGCACACCTGTTGCTTTATCAGCGCCAAGTCTAACTGCTGCTGCTCTTTGGCAAATTGTTCTCTGATAACATCACACTCTAGACTCAGTTCGGACAAAGTCTCAATGTTCTTATGGCAGACCATATGATCGCGCAGATCCCCTATACGCTGGTATTTTACGCCGCACAGCTTGCACTCCGCACGTTTGAGCCGTCCAGAGTTGTACAGGCGTTCAGCGAAGCGCCATTCGCTGCTCAGCTGCATGGCGTGATTCTTGGCTGCACGCTTTTCGTGCGATCGCAGATGAAACATGTACTTGTCTTTGCGTAGGAAGCTCTTGCCACAACTGTCACACACAAAGGTCGCTTGCTCAAAGTGTATGCGCGAATGGCGTTGCATATCGCGGTACCAAGAAAAGGTCTTTCCACATACCTCACACACATGCCGTCCTTCTTCGTTGATAGTCTCCTTTGTCAGTGGACGTGCTGGGCGGCCACGACGACGTTTGACAGGCATGGGATTCGTATGTGCAGATCTGTCGAATAAGTTATATTTATATCATACAACGCAATTTCGGCTGTGACTTACGTTGCTTCATTTTCGCTGTCTGTGCTGGCTTTGGCTTTACGTGCGCTGCGCCGCAACTGCTTTGGTTTAAAGTCCACGTCCTGGCTGTAAGCCAATCAAATTTAATATGCAAGTTACTAACAAAGGCCAAATTACATACTCATCAACAGCAGTCTGATTGCTCTCACTATCGCTGTCTGGCTGCCACTTCAGGTCTGGAATAGACACTGCGGTAATCTCGTGCTCCCTCTCTTCAGCCTTCGTCTCATGTTCTTCATTTTTGGTTTTGCTAGTTAATTGCATGTCAACGATAGTTTCGGTTTTGATGTGCTGCAAGTTAATGTCTATGGGCATCTCGTCCAAGCACTGTGTCTGCAAGCCCTTGCGCAGCTGCAACAACAGTTGCTCTTGAGCCTGGCGCGCCTGCAATACAAACGCATACGCAGCTTCCAACTTGTGCAAGCAGCAAATACACAAGTACTGCGGCAGACTTTCATCCGCATGCTCCTGCAGCAGGGGCTGAAAAGAGCATGTTACAAGTATATATCACGCTGCATTATTAACTTTTTACTTACATCATTTTGTGTCAATTCGAGTAACATATCATTTAAACTCTTATTTGCATATTTATCTGTGGGTGTTGCAAGCGGAAGTAAGCTATCGTCATGCAGAGTGCATGTACGGCAAATATTTGTCGGCAACATGCTTTAAAATCTTTTTTTTAAGAGCAAAACATGCCAGTTTGCGAAATGATAACCAATTGCCAATGTAAAAAAACATTGCAGCATCGATGGCTTAACTTATCGATAGGCATTCGACCAGCTGTCTATAAACAGCTGTTCCTCACCAGTGTGACCCCATTGAAAGTGTCCACTATTTTATGTACTTGGCAAATTGATTAACGTCTGAGCAAATTGGAATTGTGTATACGATTATAAATTATAATCGCGTTCAGCAATGACAAGAACATGCAGAGTCTGTGCTGGTACAAATGGACGCTTTTGGATCGAGACGCCATTTAATAAATATGCAGATAAAACATACAATCAACTACTGCTGGAGTTAACAAAGCTCGAGGTAACCATCTCGCCCACCCCAAAGCTCATAAAATTGATTGGAGAAGCACTTTACATATATTGTTTTCCAGGTTGGCATGGATCAAGCCGACAAGTTGCCACTCTGGATTTGTCATAACTGCTGTCAGAGATTAGAAAATGCATACGACTTTGTGCAGCAGGCGCGCAAAACTCACGATCTCTGGCTGCAAAAGCTGTCGAGAGAATGTCCATCAGATGACACAGAAACGGCCACTTTGGAGTGTTTGCGCGAGACTCCGATACAATTGCTTGATATAGAGGGTATAACAATTAAAATGGAAGAGCCCACAGAGCCTGTCATACCATCAGTGGATCCGACCAACACAATGGATCCTTTGATTAAGAAGAGCAATGTGGATGATGACAGCAGCGACGATGACGATGATGATGTGCCGCTAAAGCAACGCCGGGCAGCTCAAGCGAAATTTCCTATGCTGCACAAATGCAATAAATGCGACAAGGCCTTTAAATATGTAACCAATCTCTTCAGGCACAAGCAGCGAGATCACAGTTTATCCAAACAACAAGAAGTCGAGGAAACCCTTAATCAAACGGAATCCTTCTCCAGCTCTGTTGAGGTCAACAGCTGCGCTACAAAGTTAGGTTTATATGACTTATAGATTTCGCTTTACTTATTTCTTGGTTTTTTTTTTATTTAGCTTGGATAATGAATTAGTTGATAACTACTACAAATGCGACCATTGTGACAAATCCTACAAGTACATAATGTTGCTTATCAAGCATAAGCACAAGGCGCATGTCTCCAGCCAAATTTCAGCTCAACCCATGCTAACTAAAGATAAAACGAAAGAATTACAACGGCAACGCTTGAAGCCGCCAAGCACTGATTCCCTTGTGCACAGCATAATTAAGGAGATCACGTAACTAAATGAATGCTTTAAACATAGAGATACACATTCACGTAATGCCTCTTTGTGTAGCATTCCAGATGAGGATGATGCAGATAACTCTAGTGCAGACAATTACTACAAATGCGATCAATGCGAGAAGTCCTACAAGTACATTGTTAGCCTCATAAAGCACAAGCACAACGAACACAAGGCGTTTAAGGATTCTGATGAAGACGAAGACGAAGCTACCTCAACTAGATATGCGACGGACACATCTGCTATGTCGAAGCCCTCACGCATCGATCGCCGCGTCAAAGGCTTCGATTTGCATCGCTGTAAGCCGAATGGCTCCAAGGAAATTCAATGCATGATCTGTCTGCGCAGGTTTATCAAACTGCGCGAATTGCGTGACCATTTAAAATGTCATCCCAAGGACTTTGCATTCGATGTTCACGGGGAGCCCATTGAACGGATTGCAGAGGGGTTTTACAAGACCGCCGTAGAATCCACAGCTGACGGCTTAAAACAGCGCATTTTCAATGATCTCAAAGTGGGAATGTACGGTCGCTATTACTCCATAACGAATGAGGCGCGATACGAGATGAATCTGGACAGCTCCGACACGGACAGCGATGGTGAGGCGGATGTCGTGGAGCGACATAGCTATTCATGTGAGCTATGTGAGTCACCCGAGGCCGTCTTCCCACGCAAATATCAATTGCACGAACACCATCGGCAGGAGCATACCTGGCTGGAGGCCCCACATGTCTGTCAGCGTTGCGATGCTCGTTTTCTGAGCGCCCAGTTGCTGGATCATCATACGCTCAAACTGTGTCAGAACACCCTCAAGCGGTTCATGTGCGATAAGTGTCCGCAGCGTTTTTTCTGGAGGCGCAATTTGCGTGCGCATCTTGTAGACCACAAAAACAAGGTGAGCTTAAGCTATACGTGTTGAGTAAACGATTGGTCTAAACGACTTTAATTTTCCAGCAAGAGACGTACCCATGCGATCAGTGCTCACGCAGCTTTCAGGATAAGAGCGCCGTGACCAAGCACAAGTTAATGCACCATGACGGCAGTAATGAATTGCTACCCTGTCGATGGTGCACACGTACTTTCTATCGACCCGCACTGTTACACAAGCATGTGCAGCGGCATGGGTTCAGAGGAGAGGACCTGCCCTTAGCAGAGACCCTACTAGCGGATGCTGCCAAGACTTCCGGGCCAAAGTCCATCGTATGCAAACTATGCGACATGCAGTTCATTAGCATTGGCGATCTGCGACGACACATCTCGATGCAGGCACACACTGAGGAAACGCCCAACTATATGATAAGCACCGAGGAGGGCTTTGAGCTGCTTCTGGATGAAACGGATGAGAGCGATGAAGAGGGTACAGGTTCTGGCCGAACCTATCGATGTGCTCTATGCGACATGAACTTCCAGCGTCGGCGCGAGATGAACGAACATCAGTATTCTCTGCACACCTTTGATAAGTTGCCCTATTCTTGCGAGCACTGCATTTTCAAGACCGTCGACAAGGTAAACTAATGATACGAAGATCACAATTGTAACACTAATATTCATAATTCATTGTGCAGACTATGCTGGAACATCATTTGCGAACGCAGTGCCTTAACCAGGAAAAGAAATTCAAGTGTTCGCGCTGTGGCTACAAATTCATGTGGCGCGAGAATCTCGAGCTGCACCTGTCGAGTCAACATTCCAAGTCATCCACCCAGGCACCTGTTACGATCAAGCGAAGCAGACGTTTTAGGTACCAGTGTCCCCACTGCTGGCGGTCTTTCGTTGTGCAACCTAGCCTGGAAAAGCACATACGCGACATGCATGTCGCCAAGAAGAATCCGGGCAAGAAATACCTCTGTTCACTATGCGGTCTGGAGTCTTTGACGCCCAACAAGCTCAACATACATATGCGCCGACACAACGGCGAGAAACCTTTCAAATGCGATCTCTGCGACATGTCCTTCACGGTGCACTACGAACTGAAAGTCCATCGCCGCAAGCACACAGGCGAGCGACCCTATCAATGCACGTTTTGTGCCAAGGATTTCGCCAGGCCAGATAAGCTGAGGCGACATGTCTACATGCATAGCGTGAAGCGTTAAGCATAAACTAAGCCAAATGAAACTAATTACCAAAGCAAATATTAAATGTTTAAGGTATCAGAAGAAGGGCAGCCTTTTGATGAATAAGAAAGAGTGATGCCTGAAAGATATTTATGAGATAAGAATAAAAAGCTATGAATACAATTCGTGGTACATATTTATGTTCATGTCATGTCATGTCATGTAATGATTTCACTTTTTTCAGATTAAAGATCAAAAAGCGATAAGAGGAAGATATCATAGATATATTTATTTTGACAACAAAAAAGTTAAAACGATCTCTTCAAGTCAATCCAATTAAAATTTTAAATGTTTGGATAGATTGTTAGCTCTATAAACTTAAACCGATCAGATAGGGTGTCTTTAACATAAAATTGTATTGAATTGTAATATACAACAACCTGTTGCAGAAAAGTTTAATGCAGGTAGTTTGCCATTGAGTTGAGAAGTAATTATATCAATCTCTTTTGAGCTTTTTAGATTTAGTCTCTATTAAACGCTGAGCGAACGAGCTTTTGCTCAGTTGCGTTTGGAGCTTTGTCAGTATTACACACAATCGCATCCAAACGATCCGCATATCGAAATAACAAATGTCGACTGTAAATGCACCAGAATGGGTAAATCAACAGATATTCACAGATCTGTTGAAACAGATTCATGCGGATTTTGATAAAATACAAAAGTTTGACTGCACCGCAGCGATTAGCGGAGGAGAAAACTACTTGACGATTGTGCTGAGAATCGGAATTGAGATGCGACTGAAAGGTATGTCACTAACACATACATATAGATGGCTTCCATTATACACAAGATATTTATCAACAGATGACAGCTGCAGAGAGGAGAGTTACATACTGAAAATTCCATTGGTCAATGATCGAGGCGATGAGCACGACTTCCATGACTTGTTTATCACCGAAGCTGATATGTACGAGCGCATAGTGCCCGAGCTAGAGCAGCTGTATGCAAAGCATACAAATCTCTCTGTTAGATTCAAACCCGCGCATCTGAAGTTCATTGAAAACCCGCCCAACTGCGACTATATATTGATGGAAGATCTGCGTACGCAGGGCTATATAAATCTGGAGCGTATGTTAGGCTTGGGCCAAACGGAAATGAAGGCGGTGCTTAAGAAACTAGCTCAATGGCATGCAGCTTCCGCTCAGAGAGTCGTCGAGCTGGGCGACTATGATGACAACTATCAAAAAAGTTATATGTCAGCCGAGTGTCAAAAATGGATCGAGCAATCGAATATAACATTCAATGTGCCCTTTTTGGAATGCATTCAGCAGTATTACGAACTGGAGCCAGGTCAGCAGCAGTTGATAGTAAGCAAACAAAAACATATGAATAAACTTATAAAATATATAAGATATATGCTGATCGACTCAAATCTAACAGTTATTAATTATTATTTATTACTGTTTATCGGACTCTCGAATTAGCCCAGTTTCTAAAAGAAATTACTTCCACAGACCAACTACACGGATCGCCTGACAGATCTTTACTTGAATTTTGGCCGCGTAACTAGATCCGAGTTTAATGTGCTGAATCATGGAGATTTCTGGTGCAATAATTTCCTCTTTCAACTGAATGCTGGAGAGATCCAGGACATTTGCTTTGTTGATTTTCAATTGCCAAAATATGGCACACCGGCGCATGACTTATTCTGTTTGTTGATGACAACACCTAATATACACATTAAACTGGAGAAATTCGATGATTTCATAGAGTATTATCACGAGGAGCTCACTGCGCATCTGAAGCTGTTCAAGTATGCCAACAAAGTGCCCACCTTAGCGGAATTGCACGAGAATCTACGCAGGAATAGTCTCTGGGGTGTGTACACAGTTCCAAATATGATAGAGCTCTATAAAATAATTAGCTGATTTCATCACTCTATTATTTTCATATTTTTTCCATTCCATTCAATTTTAGCATTTGTATGCGCTCAACGAATGCTGCCCGTAACGCTGTTTCCTCCCAGTGCCGATTCCAATGTTACGAACTTTATGGGCGACTCCGAGACGGCTATGAACTTTAAGCGTAAAATGTTCACAAATCCCAGTTATGTGAAGCAAATCAAGCTTATACTACCTTGGCTTATTCAAAGAGGCTATGTCAACTAAATGCAAAGATGAAGCACAATTAAAAATAAAAACTGTTTTTACCGTAAAATAAAATTAAGAAAAAAAAAAAATACAAATACAAAATTTTTTAAAAATTAAATTCACAACTTTTTTATCATAAAGAAACTTGTTTATTTATAGTTAACTATGATGATAAGATATTTTGTGAATTCAAAGCGCGGAATAGCACTTAACTAACTGCAACTGACATATGCATACCATATAAGGTTTTCTACTTTTGTTTTGATTTGTTGATTCGCTGAGCAACGCAAAATGTTGATAGAAAGAGAGCGAGAGAAGCAATAAAAAGAAAGAGAAAAAGCGAGAGACAGAGAGAAAGCTTCATTAAAGCTATAATTCGGAGAGGCATTAGTTTAATTCCATATATGGTATGAAGAGAAACGATTACATTATAAAGGGTACAAGAGAGAGCAACCAACTGTATGAAGCGCCATTTTGTTGTACCCAAATAGAGAATGCACAATAAAAAATTACGAATAAATAGAGCTGTGAAAACCACAGAGCTATTAATAATACTTACACTGTTATAAGCAGAATAGTAAAGTTATTTGAAAAATTTTATAAAATTAATTAAAAGTAATATTCCAAAATGTCAAGTGAATCAAACAAAAATAATAACACTCCAGACAGTACAGTGCCCGACTGGATAAAACCAGCATTATTTGTGAATGCCCTGAAGGAGTCCATCAAGGGCTACTCCAAAATTAAGAGTTTTAAGGCCTGCAATGGGATAGGGCCCGGCGAAAATTTTGGGGGGGTAATGTTGCGGGTGACCATAGAAGTCGAGCTGAAAGGTATATGACGTTTAGCCTATTAATAAGACCAAGTATTAACTAATGCATTGTACAATAGATGGCAAAGATAAGACAGTGTCCTACATGCTTAAGCTACCGCATCAGATGGAAATCTATAAAAAGCTAATACAGTGCAATAATGTCTTTGAAGTTGAGCGTGATATGTATAATATCTATGTGCCGGAGTTGGAGCAAATATATCGTGATGCTGGTTTGGACGTGAAGTTTGGTCCAAGAGCCTATCAACTGAAGGATGCCAAGAGTGACTATATTCTGTTGGAGGATCTAACAATCAAAGGATGTAAGAACATGAACCGCCTGGAAGGACTGGATCAGGTGCACGCTGAAACAGCTCTTAAGAGGTTGGCTCAGTGGCACGCCGCATCCGCAGTTCGTGTAGCTACAAAGGGTGCCTATCCGCATCAGCTAATAGCAGGATTCTACAAGGAGGAGAACCGCGCATGGATGATCGAGATAAATAAACCATTGACTGAGAACTTTATCAAGAGCTGCAGCAACTTCGAGGGCAACGAGGCGTACATAGAAAAAGTGGTAAATAAATACAACTTCTATATAAGACACATACATATATTAAGTTTAATTTTCAGAAAGCCTTGCAGCCGACGCTTATAGATGGCATGTTTAGTATGGCGAAAGTGGATCCAGCCGAATTTAATGTGTTGAACCATGGAGACTTTTGGTGTAATAATATGATGTTCTCCCACTATGCCTCGGGCAAGCTGAAGGAAATCTTTTTCATAGATTTTCAAACGCCAAAGTACGG
The DNA here is from genome assembly GCA_035045185.1 of Drosophila meridiana. NCBI lineage: Eukaryota > Metazoa > Arthropoda > Insecta > Diptera > Drosophilidae > Drosophila > Drosophila meridiana. The sequence goes on along the minus strand of JAWNPF010000055.1, from coordinate 16,049,755 downwards.
TACTTTTGTCCAGGACTTATACTATTTTCTTCTATCCTCAACGAAGCTTGAGGATAAGATAGTGAAATTCGATTACTATGTGAGAGTCTATCATGAACACCTTGTTAACTTTCTCACACTCCTCAAGTATGAGAAAGCGTTGCCTTCTCTACGTCAGATACATTCCTCGCTCATCAAATACAACCTCTTTGGTAAAGAATGTTAAAAATACTCTAGTTGATATTACTATTTATAAATGTTTTAATTTTCACTTAGGTTATCTAACTGCCACGGGTGCTTTGACAGCCATACTGCTGGAACCATCCAAGGATGCCAACATGGAGATGTTTCTGGGCGACTCCAAGGAAAGCAACGACTTTAAGCGCATGACCACGACAAACACGCGATATGTCAAACATATCAAGATTACTATTGCCCTGGCTATTGAATCGTGGCGCGTTGGACATTTAATTTAACCAAATCTATTCAACTGTAAGATTCATTATTCGCTATTATTACTTATTCACAAAGTGTTAAAATGTGAAAGCTAACCTTGAATAAATATTATACTTTAACTAGTATTTAATTTGACTGAATTTATAGCCCAGTCTGTAAATTAAATAATAGCTCTGAACCACTCAGTCTGATTGTCTCAAGCAGTTGTTAGGTACTAGAGTAGAAACTCAGAGAGCTGGGAACTCGCTCCGAAATTTTTATAGCCAATCACTGGCTCGAATCTTTTTAGCTTATGAGCAGAAGACCTCTCTTTTCTGAGCTTTCATCAAACTTAGTCTCTATTAAACGCAGAGCAAAGAGCTTTCGCTCAGTTGCGTTTAAGCATTCGGAAGTGTTACTCGCAATGACATCCAAACAGCATATATCGCAAGAACAAATGTCGACCGTAAATGCGCCGAAATGGGTGAATCAACAACTTTTCGGTGATTTACTGAAACAGAATAATGCGGATTTTGACACAATAAAAAAGTTTGACTGCGCCGCCGCGATCAGTGGAGGGGAAAATTATATGACGATTGTGCTGAGAATCGGCATTGAGCTGCGATTGAGAGGTGGATCAGTGAGACTTCTATACATAGGGATAACTTTATACTGATATATTTAACAATAGATGACAGCTGCAAACAGGAAAGTTATATACTGAAAATTCCATTGGTCAATGATCGGGGCGATGAGCACGACTTCCATGAATTGTTTATCAGCGAAACTGATATGTACGAGCGCTTAGTGCCCGAGCTGGAGCAGCTATATGCAAAGCATACAAATCTCTCTGTTAGATTCAAGCCCGCGCATCTGAAGTTCATCGAAAACCCGCCCAACTGCGACTACATATTGATGGAAGATCTGCGTACCCATAGCTATAAAAATCTGGATCGTATTGCAGGCCTGGACCAAATCGAAATCAAAGCCGTACTTAAGAAATTAGCTCAATGGCATGCAGCCTCCGCTCAGAGAGTCGTTGAGCTAGGCGACTATGAAGAAAAGTATCAGAAAAGCTATATGTCAGAGCCAGAATGGATCAAGCATATGAATATAGCATTTAATGGGCCCTTCTTGGAGTGCATGGAGAAGCATTACGATCTGGAGCCAAGTCAACAGCAGTTGATAGTGAGTAAGCATGCAAACAAATAATATATATTTATATGTGATTACGATATGTAATATATATTTATATGTCATATAAATATATATTACATATCATATATGTGTCGAAAGCTTATATCTGACTAATAAATTTTAATTTGTTTGCAGACCAGCTACACGGTTCGCCTGACAGATCTTTATTTGGATTTTGGCCGCGTAAATAGATCCGAGTTTAATGTGTTGAATCATGGAGATTTCTGGTGCAATAATTTCCTCTTTCAACTGAACGCTGGAGATATCCAGGACATTTGCTTTGTCGATTTCCAAATGCCAAAATATGGCACACCGGCTCATGATTTGTTCTCTTTGTTGATGACAACACCTAATATACACATTAAACTGGAGAAATTCGATGATTTCATAGAGTATTATCACGAGGAGCTCACTGCGCATCTGAAGCTGTTCAAGTATGCCAACAAAATGCCCACCTTAGCGGAATTGCACGAGAATCTACGCAGGAATAGTCTCTGGGGTGTGTACTTAGTTCGAAATATGATAGAGCTCTATAAAATAATTAGCTTACTCTATTATTTTTCAATTTCTTTCCATTTTAGCATTTGTATGCGCCCAACGAATGCTACCCGTAACACTTTTACCACCTAGTCCCGATTCCAATGCTACGAAGTTTAAGGATGACACCGAGACGGCCCTCAACTTTAAGAATAATATGTTCACAAACCCCAGTTATGTAAAGCAAATCAAGCTTATACTACCTTGGCTTATTCAAAGAGGCTATATTAACTAAATGCAAAGATGAAACTTACAGGGAATTTCAACTTTTTCCAATACCAAATTGTAAAACAGACAACAATAAAATGATAACAAATAAATGTTAGTTGCATTATTATTTATATAAATAATCTGATTTAATACAGCTAAATTGTAATAAGAAAAGAAAAAAGAAAAAAAGTATCACTATAACTATTTTTTGAGAGTCGAATGGTTTAAACTATACTTTAAGCTTGAGCATAAGCTGAGGAAATTCCATTACTACATATATCTGACTCTATCATGATAACTTTTTAAAATTGCAAATACTACTCAATTATAACCTGATATATTCGTCAATAAATAATTGCTTTCTTATTGGTAAGCAGTATTAAATATATTCTACTTCATAGTATAATTTAAAGAAATGTTTACTTTTGTATTTTAATGTATGGAACAAGTATCATGCAGTCGGTTGTGCCCGACGGCAATGGGTAAATACAAATTACTTTATTTTATATTTAATAACAAAAAGTAAGCCGAAAAGTAAATAGAATAATAGTATTTTGATTACTAGCTACATACTCATGCATTAAGACAATGAGAGCTTTAAGCTCTCTCTGAAATGTAATCATTGTATAGCTTCATCAACTCAATTAGTTTCAGTTCTTCCACAGAAGTCGCACCGAACACAACCGACTTGTCTTTGTCTGAATAATGTCGTTAACAACTAATACAAGAGTCGAGGTACCCGAATGGATCAAGGCTGAACTCTTTGAGCAGTTGCTGAAGGATACACTGAAAGACTTTAAAAATATACGATCCTTTAAGGCGATGCCTGGCACGAAACCAGGTGATAATTATGCAACGGTTATGTTACGCATAGAACTCGAAGTGGAATTAAAAGGTGAGTGAGACTAAAATACGTATGATAAAAGGCTCTAAACGAAATTTATATACATAATATTTAAAGATGACACAGTAAAAACCGTATCGTACATGCTTAAAGTACCACTAGCTTCAGAGGAATACAAGGCCACTTTTGGCAATATCAAACTTAGCATCTTCGATATCGAACGGGACATGTTCATGATATATGTGGAAGAGTTCAGGGAGCTGTATCGCAATGTTGGCTTAGAGGTTGAGTTTGGGGCCAAGTGCTATAAGCTGGATACACCCAATGAACATGTACTGCTAGAGGATCTAAGACCTAAGGGATTCCAATCAGTTATTCGAAAGGCAGGAATCGACGAGGAGCATACTATATCAGTGCTCACCAAGCTGGCTCAATGGCATGCCGCTTCTGCTGTCCGGGTGGACAGGAAGGGTGCCTATCCCAGTCACATAAGTGATGGCATTTTCAATGAAGATGGTAAACAGTTGATAAGTAAATTGACAGATAATATGATCCCATACATTCTTAATACCCTGAAAACAATTGAGGGACATGAGGCGTACTATGAGGATATAAAAAGTTTGGCCGGTCACATTACGGAAAAAATTCTACAAGTGGGCGTCGTTGATCCAGAAGAATTCAATGTATTAAACCACTCTGATTGCTGGCTGAGTAATATCATGTTCCTCTATGATAGAGAAACGGAAAAACTGTTGGATTCCTATCTGGTTGACTATCAAATGTGCAAATATGGAAGCGTCGCAATCGACCTTATTTCTTTTCTATTATCATCCACTAAACTGGAAATCAAAGTAAACAAATTCGATTACTTTATCAAGCAATATTACGATCAGTTGATAAAACATCTTATGCTGTTGAATTACAATAAGAAACTGCCGACTCTGATAGACATACATAAGTCCCTTATAAAGAACGGAATTTGGGGTGAGTAAAAAGAAAACTAAATATCTCCTCTGGAGTATTTTAATGTATTGTGTTACTTACAGGGTATTTGGCGGTGTGCGATGTGATGGCAGCTAGCTTGCTGGAAGAAACGGAATCAGCCAGCTTTGATAACTTAGTTTCCGATTCGCCAGAGGGCAATGCATTCAGAACTCTCCTATACAACGGAAAGATCTACAAAGAGCACTTAAAAATTGTACTGCCTTGGCTGCATAATCGTGGTGCTCTTCAAAATGAGCCAATATAAAGATTTCTTTCTAGAACCAAAGATATATGAATCAAGCAATCGAAAAACCGCAAAATCACAGAGATTTTTTACTATCAGTACTTCTCATGCCGCTGTTAAAATCAAACTTGATTTTAGAAATAAATATTAGTTTTGACTTTTATTGATGTGTTTTTCTCCTCCAATTTTAATGAATGGATTTATCATGAATGCATATGCTGTTAGAACTGTCTGCCAATTATAATAGAATAACATGTTGCCATAGTTTTATATTTGGAGAAAGCGTTCCAAGTTTGTGACTGCTCATAAGGTAGATATTCATTGAGGATAAACCCTTGTTACTTCACTGAAATGTAAAGTATTTCTATTGATTCCGAATACCATTAACTGCCTAACTTCCAGAACTCTACTGTCTGTCGATTCAAATCGTTTCTACGAAGTTTCTGCTTCTTAGTCCTTACTGTTCAGTCTATGCGCGCATCACATTACCATTAGAACAACTGTTTGTAATCATAAATTAATTTATTGAAAAGCAGATTTTGTTATATCAACAACCAAACAACTTTGTGAGCTTTAAGCTCTTTGTAAACGATTTGTATATAAACAGAGAATCAAGCTAAGTGCTGCAGTTCTTCCACGGAAATCAAACTGATTACAACTGATTGCAACTGCTTATAAAGTACTATTAACAATGTCCAACAATCAAACAAAAAATGAAATGAAAATGGATATACCCGCATGGGTAAAAGCCGAACTTTTCGAGCCATTGCTTAAGGATACTTTCAAAGACTTTCAAAGCATACGATCCTTTAAGGCGATGTCTGGCACCAAACCCGGTGATAACTATGCGACGCTTATGCTACGCATAACACTCGAAGTACAACTAAAAGGTGAGTGAGAAAATACTTTTTAGATTCACGCTTATATATTTTCTCTCTATATATAGGTAGCACAGCCAAAACTGTATCGTACATGATGAAACTTCCGCACTCTTCAGCTGCATACCAAGAAACTTGGGGGAAGAATAAGTTCAGCGTCTTTGATATCGAACGGGACATGTTCATGATATATGTGGAAGAGTTCAGGGAGCTGTATCGCAATGTTGGCTTAAAGGTTGAGTTTGGGGCCAAGTGCTATAAGCTGGATACTCCAAATGAACATGTACTGTTAGAGGATCTAAGACCTAGGGGATTTCAATCAGTTGATCGTAAGGCAGGAGTTGACGAAGAACATATTGTATCGGTGCTCACCAAGCTGGCTCAATGGCATGCCGCTTCAGCTGTACGGGTGGAAACGAAGGGACCCTATCCCAGTCATATAAGCGACGGTCTTTGCAATGAGGATGGCAAGAACTTGTTGAGCAAAATGACGGATGGTATGGTACCCTATATCCTAAAGACTCTGTCAACAATTGAGGGACAAGAAGCGTGCTCTGAGGATATAAAAAATGTAACCGGTCATATTACGGAAAAAATTATGAAAGCAGCAGTCGTGGATCCAGATGAGTTCAATGTATTAAACCACTCTGATTGCTGGCTGAGTAACATCATGTTCCTCTATGATAGAGAATCGGGGAAACTGTTGGATTCCTATCTGGTTGACTATCAAATGTGCAAATATGGAAGTGTTGCATTTGACTTGATTTACTTTCTGTTATCATCGCCGAAACTGGAGATAAGAATAAACAAATTTGATTACTTCATTAAACAGTATTACGACCAGCTGATAAGGCACCTGAAGCTATTAAAATACAGCAAAAGGTTGCCTAGTCTGATAGACATACATAAATCCCTTTTACAGAACGGCATTTGGGGTGAGTAAAAGGAAAATTATGTATTTCATTTGGGAGTATTTTTATTTGTTCCCTCATTTACAGGGTATTTCGCGATATGTGGTGTGATGGCTGGTACCGCATTGGAAGCCACGGAAACTGCCAGTTTTGATAACTTATTTTCCGACACGCCCGAGGGCGAGGCCTTTAGAAAATTGCTTTACTCAAATAATACCTATAAGGAGAACTTAAAACTAGTTCTGCCTTGGCTATGTAATCGCGGTGCTCTGCAAAACATATAGCTTTTATAATCAACGGACTATTTTTTTTATAACAATAAATCAGCACATGAGTACAGTTCATAAAAAATTGGATTAAATCATATATAAATAAATAATTTGCACACTCAAGTCAAAACAGAAAAGAACGCATTGATTCAAAATATATCGTTAAATAAAAGACTTTTCTGATCAGTTATATATTTTATACAGTTATTATATAAAAATACATAAACATTATCTCTTTGCGGAACACCTATCTGTCGAATTTCACAACTTATCTGCAAAGTACAAATCAAATAAACCTTACATAATTTAGTTCTTGTTACAATCAATAGCATTTTATTACGAAATGTAATCTTAAGTATCTACTTTGTTTAAAAAGAGACAGGGAGGGTGTGAGAAGAAGAAGGAGAGATGATCATTTCTCATCAAATAGGTCTTTATTAGGTGCGGCTTGTAGACTAATAGTTATTCCACTACTATAGCTAATACCAATTAAACATTGTATTCATGTAATTGTTATTTCACCACCGAGCTGATAAAGGCATATTTGCAGATAAGTTTCGAGCTATTACAATCCCTATTTACTTATTATCAAATTGTACCCAAATAAAACTATTAGAGTAAACTAAAATTGTTAATGATAATATGCACAATCAACGTCGTATATCAATCATAACACGCCTAAGCTTAAATGGAAAATGCATTTTATTTATATTCAAGAGCCGAAAGAAGCATCTGAGAGTCGCAAGAAAGAAATCACTCAAACGAAAGCTCCCCAACAGTTCTAAGCAACTTTATTCCAATTTATTTCACAAATTCATATTTTTAGAGAGAGGGAGAGAGAGAGAGAGAGAGTCAAAAGCTTTGGTAATATGTATTTTGTTGTTTTTTGTTTAGTTTCACTTGTTGCGCTGTGCTCATTCATAGTTCAGATAGTCGCTTTTGAGCAGTTGAGGCTTACGCTCGGGGGAGACCAGCAGTATAAATAAACGCTTCGCAAAAGCTATTCGATTATTAGAAACGCTCTGTTCACTACAGGAAACACAGCTACGCAACGACTGTTGAATTTATTTTATTACCTCAATTATATCGTTGGAATGTCGGCGGAATCAAAGCCCGAGCCCACAGCGAGCAATGTGCCCGACTGGGTGCAGGCCGAACTATTTGTAGATGTGCTGAAGGAAACGGTCGAGGGCTTCTCCAAGATCAAGAACTTCAAGGCCAACAGCGGATCGGCAGCAGGTGAAAACTATGCGACAATCATGTTGCGTGTGAACATCGATGTCGAGCTGGAGGGTATGTAACCACACCAATCTGTTTATCTGAAAAGCTCTATATGTCGAAGCTACTATAGATGGGAAAGAGAAGTCCATATCGTTCATGCTGAAGCTGCCCCATCAATCAGAGGTGTATAAGAAGATGATGGAGTCGAACAACATTTTTGAATCAGAATTCAACATGTACAAGACGATTGTGCCAGAGCTGGAACAAATCTATCTGGATGCTGGTGTAGACGTGAAGTTTGGCGCCAAAGCTTATGAGCTGAAAGGTGTCAAGTCCGATTATATACTGCTCGAGGATCTAGCACCTAAAGGCTTCAAGAACACCAATCGCGTTGAGGGTCTAGACCAGACGCACACAGAATGCGCCCTGAAAAGACTCTCGATGTGGCATGCTGCATCCATGGTGCGAGTGGCCACCAAGGGTGACTATCCAGAGTTCATAGTACGTGGCTTTTACAAGGAGGAACTGCGTGAAACTATGGATGCGATAAATAAAAGTCTTTCGCAAAACTTTCTCAAGGCCTGTAAGCAGTACGAGGGAAATGAGGAGTATATAGATCAAATAGTAAGTGAATTAGATTGATATTCTTAACAAGTATTATCAATGCATTGCTAATGTCTTCTTAGATAGAATTGGAACCCAAGATAACTGATGAAATATTAAAAATGGCCAAAGTGGATCCGCTAAATTTTAATGTACTGAACCATGGAGACTTTTGGAGTAACAATATGATGTTCTCGCATGACGCCTTTGACAAGATCAAAGATATATCCTTGGTTGACTTCCAATTGCCGAAATGGGGCTGTGTCGCGCAAGACCTGTACTACTTCCTGATATCCTCCACCAAATTAGAGGATAAACTCACAAAATTCGATCACTATATCAAGTTCTATCATGATAACCTTGTCGAAAACCTAAAGACCTTAAAGTATTCCAAGAACGTGCCCACACTGCGCGATCTGCACATAACTCTCTTCAAGTACGGCTTTTGGGGTGAGTTTCCAATGATGATAATGTAATCTTAAATGTGACAATATATGTTATCTTATTTGTTGCTTAGGCTACCTGACCGCCACAGGTGTGATGAGCGCTGTTTTGGTGGACCCCACGGACACCGCTAGCTTTGACAACTTTCTCAGCGACTCCACAGAGGGCACAGACTTCAAGACTCTGCTCTACACCAATGCTCGATACCGCAAACATATGCAAGCAATTTTACCATGGCTGCAGAACCGTGGCGCTCTACAGGGTTTTTAAAAAGCCTCTTATCTACATGTATTTGATAAAATAACAAATCAAACCAAAAACGAAACAGTTTTGATTAGATTTTTTCCGGTATTATCAGCTCTGATGCGTCACAACATTCAATTATAATAGCTGTATCATTGTGAAAATTGAGTTCATTGTGTTCTGATAAGGAATTTGTACAAATTGTAATAAAATTCGTTCTGTGTTGGGTTAGAAAAACTGGTTTTTAATGGAATTTCTAAATCAATCAACGATGCAAGTTGAAAGCTAATAATCTAAAATTAGGTGTTTCATATTTTGCGAGAAGCGCAAATCTGAAAGCTCATTTGAAAGCTCTCCAAATGGAAGCATCGGAGCAAAACAAAACAAGCGTTAACGTTTGATCTCTCAATGAGTGTAATTAGTATGCTCTCACCCAGTTAAACACGTCAGTTTAGAGTATATTGGATTTGTTAATCTATATGTAACAGTGAGATTTATTGGAAGTTTGACTCGCTCACGTCGGTTAGAAGGATGTAGATATTAGATAGAGTTATTCTTCAAAGAGTTATACTATCTGATTTCCACATATATGTCACCCGTGGTGAAATGGATTTGAAATTATAAGAAAAAACTTTCTTTGAAACCATATTTGCAACTCTACAATAAACTCTGCCGAATATAGTATCCAAAGTTCCCAGAAATATAATTTGTTTGTAGAGCCATTAACTGGTCCCTCCACATCACTCTGACAACAACCATTTGTGTTTGCTTATAGATTTTGTCACCAAACGCCCATATAACAACAACAAATTATTCAAATGCGGAGATACCCAAATGAATAGCTTTGAAAAAAATTTAATTTTGAATATGTATTCAAAATACTTATTACTTATACTTATATTTATTTATGTACACCCCCTTTTCTAATTATGGGTTGCTGTAGTTAGGATATGCTCATTGACGGTGTTGATAATCAGAATTACTATATGTTTTATCAAATATGTATATATGTATATGTGCGCGAGTATGACCAGATATTAAATTTATTTAACTACATCTCATTAGTGCATGGAAAATCCAAATCTGACAGTGTATTAACTGAAGCCCAGAAAATTATAGTCACTGTATATTGCTGATACCGAGCCACGATCACTTATGTATAATTCTCTATAAATTCGATTCTAATAGACATTAATAATTTGTTTTAAACAACAAATTACATGAAATATTGGGCAATTCTATTTGTTTTTATATAACTGAAAAGCTTTGCTATCATGTGGCAAGCTGTTTTTAATTGCAATGAAATAGCTTAAACTCACCTTAAATAAAAATTAGGATAATTTAACCAATCTTATACATGTAAGCATATCCATCCATCAATAACTATCCATACATTAATTGGTCGAATAATATGATTCATAATATAATTCACAACATTATAGCGTTCTACCGAAGCAAATTAAAATTGCAATTGAAATTTCCTTTAGTTATTGCTAAATTCACAAGCAAGCAAATAAGTAATTAAAAGTAAATAAGACATAACTAATATACTATGAAACATCACGAAAAAGTGAGGAATTTGTAACATCAAACATCCCTTTCCTGTTGCTTGCCTAATAGTTAGAATGCGTCAATTCAGATATCAGCAGCCATTGTTGACGATACGAATATACATAGTATATAATATGAATATCGTGTAAGTGCGATTTAGAAAGAGCTCTGGAATTGAACAAGGAAGCCCATATAACTATATCTACATATATCGAAACCATATCTGTATTGGACTGATCAAACTTGTATAGCCATATATAATTGACAATGAAAAGCTATTAAAGTTCACGTAAGTTGGGCATGATAATAAACGTAATCAGTCTCGAGCACCATTTACAATAAGCCCACTAATAAACATAGGTATAATGGAAAATACACCTCGTCGGGTTCAATGAACCCTCAACTAATATTCCAGCGCCAAATGCATCAACAGAGCGTTCCAAGAAAGCATTCAATCAAGCCAAAGGCTCTCTTAAATTCCCGAATAGCATTCTCAGAGACTGTAGAAAAGCTCTAGTATTTGAATTTTGTTGTTTTTATACCCGGAACTCATTAAAAACCTGAAAGCCAGGGTATGATAGTTTCACGTGATTGTATGTAACAGGCAGAAGAAGACTGTATGGCAAAGCTATAAAGTGAATATTCAGCTGATCAGGACAATAAGCTGTGTCGGTATAGGCCTATCTGACGATTTACATATAAAAAATTAAATATATGCTCTCGTATATAGTGTATTATTTTGTGTTTATATTACGTCGTATTTCCCCAATTATATTTTGTTTTACTTATGTGTAGCTAGACGAAAATCCTTGTTAGACTCTCCAAAATTGATTTAAATTCCCAGAGTTACTTAATAACTTATACCCGTCGGCACAGAGTGCTAGGTATCTTCTAGTCAGGCATTCCCGACTGCAGCACTCTTAGTTATTTTGTGAGTAGTAGTTGCACTCTGCTCACTATTCAATACAGATAGCACGTTACGAGCATTTCAGCTAACATTCGGAGCGAGCAGTATAAATAAACGCTCCGCAAAACTATTGGAATACTAGAAAGGGCTCTTAACTGCAGTCAACACAACTGTGCAACGCCAGTGCAATTTGTTCTCTAAGTTCAATCATATTGTTAAAATGTCCACAGAATCAAAGCCCCGATGCCACAGCGAACAATGTGCCCGACTGGGTGCAGGCCGAACTATTTGTGGATGTGCTGAAGGAAACGGTCGAGGGCTTCTCCAAGATCAACAGCTTCAAGGCCAACAGCGGATCTGCAGCAGGTGAAAACTATACCACCATAATGTTTCGTGTGAGCATAGTTGTCGAACTGGAAGGTATGCTCACTTGTCTACATATTAATTTTATAAACACATTAGATAAAATTATTTAAGATGGGAATGAGAAATTAGTTTCGTATATGCTCAAAGTGCCGCACCAAATGGAGATCTTTGAAAAATTTGCGGAGATTAACAATATCTTTGTAAATGAATTCGACATGTATAAGACGATTGTGCCTGAGCTGGAGCAAATCTATCGAGATGTTGGTGTAGAAGTGAAATTTGGCGCCAAAGCTTATGAGCTGAAGGGCGTCAAGTCCGATTATATACTTCTCGAGGATCTGGCACCTAAAGGCTTCAAGAATACCAATCGCATTGAGGGTCTGGACCAGCTGCACGTTGAGTGCGCCCTCAAAAGGCTGTCAATGTGGCATGCAGCATCCATGGTACGTGTGGATACTAAAGGGGAGTACCCCGATTACATAACCCGTTCCTATTACAAGGAGGAATTATATCCAATCCTAGCTGAGGTCAATAAAAGCCTTGCAGAAAACTTTCTTAAAGCATGTAAGAAATACGAAAACAACGAGGAGTACATAGACAAAATAGTAAGGAGTCTAACATTTGATCAACATTCAACTTTTAACTATATTTTTGCTTATCTATTAGATTGAGTTGGCTCCCAAAATAACTGAAGAAATATTCAAAATGACCAAAGTAGACCCGAACTTCCTAAATGTCCTAAATCATGGTGACTTTTGGAGTAACAATATGATGTTCTCTTATGACTCCTTCGGCAAAATCAAGGAGCTTAAGTTAGTGGACTTCCAAGTACCAAAGTGGGGAAGTGTTGCCCAAGATCTGATTTACTTTCTGATATCTTCGACCAAATTCGAAGATAAACTTACCAAATTCGATAGCAACATTAAGTTCTATTACGATAGTCTAGTTGACAATCTGAACACATTAAAGTATTCTAAAAGCATGCCTTTACTACGCGAGCTGCACATAACAATCTACAAATACGGATTCTGGGGTAAGCTGGTAATCATTGCATCTATACTTATATATTTAATATCGATGTATTTACTATTTTCTAGGTTACCTGACCGCTACTGGCGCAATGAGCACGGTTCTGGTTGAGTCTACGGATACAGCCAGTTTTGAAAACTTTATCAGCGACTCAACAGAGGGCGCCAACTTCAAGAACCTGCTCTATACTAATACACGTTATCTGAAACATATCCAGGCCGTGTTGCCCTGGTTGCTTAATAGGGGCGCTCTTCAGGGATTCTGAATAGTGCTTTGACTATAAGCAAAAGTGATTATAAGTCAATATATACCCTTTTGTACTTAAATTAAAATTTGGTACTATATTATGCTATAATAATAATAATAATATATTCCTTTCTGAGGGGCTGGCTATAAGTGATTCAAATTTAACTTTTATATACTTTCATAAAAAAATTAAAACTATTGTAGAAATGCCCAAAAATCAATCTATTTATAACTTGAGCCCATAGAAAATGGAAAATCAGGGTATAATGGTTTTGTGAAAATGTATGTAACAGGCAGAAGGAGGCGTGCTACAAGACGAGTCGAATGAGCTTCTTATTCCGTCCCGTCCGTCCATCAGTATGAACGCTGAGATATTTTAAATTACGTAACATAGAGTCAGCATTTATCTAAATTATAATTCGATCATAAGGCACAACTTGTATATCATTTGAGCAATTGTAATGTAAGATCTTCAAAAGTACAAATGGATCTGAGAGGAGTTGGTAGTTAGCATATGTACGCATCAGATACAGCAGAACATATTCTGAATGGTCGCCAATTAATAGAGATAGGCTGAACAGTTGACCTCGACTTTAAAGGAAGTCTCATTGCCCTAAGAAAAGTTATCAAAGAATTAGAGGTGCCCATAGTAAGCCCACATTGCAGCAGCAAGTGCTCATGACCGGTTGCGTCAACTGATCGCAGTGTGGCAGACTGACTCGGACTTAAGAGTGCGTGCAGATGTGTGTGTATGTGTTGTCTTGTATAAAGGTAAGCCTGCATACAAAACAGCGTCAGAATGCATTCCTGATATTCCGGTGGTCAGTCGTCACAGGGCATCAGCGGTGCTTCTCCTAGTCGACTGTCAGTCGGTACGTACTAGAGTACTCTAACTATGTTAGCGAAAATGTAAATACTCTATCTACTCGAAATAATTAGTGCTATGTAAATATAGTATTTGTTTAAGTAATAAGTATTATGAATTAAGATAATGATTGCATTAAAGCAATAATAGAAGAAGAATTAAAGTGCATAATTGCTAAACGATTTCAAGCTAGTCTATAGAAAAAAATCGAACATTGCTAAAATTACTTGATAATAGTTTTAAAATGGATTACTATTTATTTTATTTATTTTATTTATTTATAAATCTGATTGAATCTTTGTTTATGAACTTCCACAGTATATACAAAATTTTTAAATATCACATTATAGCTTAATAATCTATATTCCGTAGCTTAGGTTTCAAGATTTTACAATCCATTAATTATTTTATAATCTATATATCCTAATATCGATTTTTTGGTGATAAGGAAATGATATTGAATTTGAGTAAGAAATAATAAACTTTTACTGGGTGTGTTCATAAGAATGGTCAGTCATATGAATGAACAGACCAACACTACTATCCTTATCAGTAATATACATATTATACGGGCTGGCCACGTTTCCTTCTGCATATTGCATTCGATTACATTAAAACTTACATCCAAAAAGACCCAACAAACTTACTCAAAATTCTATTCTCATATTTAAGAGTTCAACTTTGAAAGCAATTGCCTGGACTGAGAGAAGAGAGGGCAATAAATATATATGAAAGAGCGCATTGCGTACAAAGAGAGAGAGAAAGATCTGAGAGCTTTCTATCTATAAAGGGAGCCACAAAAGCTTGACAATTATTAGAAGCCCGTTGGCGAGCATCTGAGGAATAACAGCCGACACACCCAAAACATTCATTATACCCTGAGCCCATTGAAAATGGGAAATCAGGGTATAATGTTTTTGTGAAAATGTATGTAACAGGCAGAAGGAGGCGTGCCACACCCCATAAAGTATATATATTCTTGATCAGCGCGACAAGACGAGTCGATATAGCCCTGTCCGTCTGTCCGTCCGTCCGTCCGTCCGTCCGTCCGTCCGTCCGTCCGTCCGTCCGTCCGTCCGTCCGTCTGTCCGTCCGTGTGAACGCTGAGATATTTGTAAGTACGCAACGTAGAGACTTCAAATTTTACATGAATACTCGATAATACCATACGCTGCACAAGTTTATAAAATTTTTCCGATAACTCATTCCATTTCGATTTTATGAGCATTTATCGATAATTTTAATGTGTTTTCAAGGCGTGGTTTGTACATCGTTTGAGCTAGAGACTTCAAATTTGCTGTGTAGTTGCGTGTAATGAATACGGAGATAACGTTATCTTTAGATTTTAGATGCCACGCCCCATTCGTCCCCAATAGCCCCCTATTTGTAAAAAGCGCAAATCAAATACTAGAGACTTGTGCTTTGGCAAATACATACATATGAATGCCATTAATAAGTTGTGAAAGTTTGATGCACTTAGTCCATCGCTAAGAAAAGTTATTAAACAATTAAGTTCCCATAGTAATGCCCACATTGCAGCCCAAGCGCAGTCGCTGCGTCAACTGCGCAGTTGGCAGAGCGCGCGCTTGTGCTTGCGTGCATATGAGTGTGTGTGTATGTGTTGTTTATATGCATGCATAAAAGATGCGTAGAATGATTTGATATTTGGATCTTCACAGGGCTCAGGGTATCCCCTAGTCGAGCAGTCTCGACTAGAGCACCCTTACTTGTTTTCTATTGTATAAATTACAAAATAAAAAAATAATTTTAAAATGTCAGCAGAAGCAAAGACCGATACAGTTAGCTGTAAAGTCCCCGCCTGGGTGCAGCCTGATGCATTTGTTGATCTCCTAAAGAGCTCTGTCAAGGGCTTTTCCAAAATAAAGAATTTCAAGGTCAGCAATGGAGTAGGAGCTGGAGAGAACTATTCGACGATCATGTTACGCGTGAGCATAGACGTCGAGCTGGAGGGTAATTGAACCAATCTCATATATTAATGATGCGTATGTATGAGTAGGTAAATTTCAGATGGCGCCGATAAGGCAGTATCCTATATGCTGAAGGTGCCGCATGAGACGGAAATTTTTAAGATGATTATGCAGCAACACAATGTTTTTGAAGTAGAACGCAATATGTACAGTATCCATGTGCCGGAAATGGAGCAACTGTATCGGGATGCTGGTGTGGACGTCAAATTCGGTGCTCAGGCCTATTCGGTGAAGGGTGCCACCACGGAGTACATACTGCTCGAGGATCTGTCACCTAAAGGATTCAAGAACTCCAATCGCTTGGAGGGTCTTGATCAGGTGCACACCGAAGTCGCGTTGCAAAGGCTAGCCATGTGGCATGCCGCATCCGCAGTGCGTGTGGCCACCAAAGGGCCCTATCCGAACCAGATTATGTTGGGTTTCTATAAGGAGGAGAACAAAATGATAATGGCTGAGATGAACAATCAGACGGCTGCGAACTTCCTTAAGTGCTGTGTCACTTACGACGGGCACGAAGAGTACTTGGAGCACGTGGTAAGTGATGAATATCTATGGCTGACATGCTCTAGCATTTCTGACTCCCTATCGCATGTTTTCTTTCCTAGCGAGCTCTGCAGCCCAAGATCACCGATGAGATCTTTAAAAAGTATAAGGTTGATCCCAACGAATTTAATGCACTAAACCATGGTGACTTTTGGAGCAACAATATGATGTTCACCCACGACTCTTTTGGGAAAATCAAAGAGATCCGTCTAATAGACTTCCAACTACCCAAATTCGGCTCTGTGGCACAGGACTTGTATTACTTCCTGCTGTCCTCGACCAAATTCGAGGACAAGCTGACTAAATTCGATTACTACATCAAGTTCTACCATAAAAATCTTTTTGAAAATCTTAAGCTACTTAAGTATCCGAAAATTCTTCCCACACTACGGGACTTACACATATCGCTCTTCAAGAATGGACTTTGGGGTTTGTATTATTATTCTGAAAAACTACGTTTTTTCCAAAATAAATGAACTCTCGTATCTCTGCAGGATTCATTACAGCAACATCTGTAATGAGCGGCATTTTACTGGATCCCACTGAGGCAGCCACTGTTGACAACTTTCTCAGTGATTCGGCTGAGGGCCAAGATTTCAAGAACTTGCTCTACTCCAATGCACGCTATCGGAAGCATATCCAAGTAGTAATGCCCTGGCTATTCAATCGCGGCGCTCTGGAGATATAAATGGTCACGTAATATATTTGTGAGTACAATACCAAAGTTGTAATCTTCGATTGCGCCTCAGCTTATCAATATTCGATGTTTACTTCAACAAGTATTATTAACTAGATAATGGACGAAATAATGTTTCATGTTGTGAAATAAACGTGTATCTAAAAATAATGAATTTCTGTACATCTTATGTAAACTAACCTAACTTTTTTAGAGAATAAACATTTTATATTTAACTGAAATGTACAAACATAAAAAAATAAATAAAAAAAATAAATTCGGCAAATTCAACCAAAATGTGAGTATCAAGACAGAACCGAATGAGAAAAGCATCCATTGACGTACAATTGCGAATTCCAAGAACTGGTAACAGAATATGCGAGAACTACGCTTCAGAAGATAGAACTACCCTGGTTCTATATGATGTGAGTAAACATTGTATGTATATGTATATGTATATGTAGCCACTTGGAAATTATATTAAAGTTAGTAAATTTTTAAATTTAGTTCAATATAAATTTAATATTAATATAGTATTTTTTAAAGAAAGTACAGAAGATTAGACATGGAAACTGGAATTGAATTTGCTGAGCTTAATATTGTTCGGCTTTGCACGGTGAAAGTTCTTTCACAAAAAATATATTTACAACTTATAGATAAATATAGATTATACAACAAATGTATACAGCCGAATCGTTGAATACATGCATTTAAATCTAATCTAAAAGCTCCACAGCAATATCCCGCCTCTAAATTTTATTTACTTAATTGATTGCACTTCCATTGATATGCATTTTACAGCTGGTGTCAGCAAAAGCGCCCAAAAAGCTTTCTGTTTGTTTATTAACTATGACAGTGTTTGTTTCACAATACATCAGAATACAATCTTAGCGACTTAGCAAAGAGAGATAGAGAGAAAAGCTTTCGAGCACAAACAAAGAGATATTTGCTGTTTCTCACATTGATAAAGCTCTTGGAAGCTTTAACGAGATCTGCTTGTCTACACCAGTTTTCGCATGTACTAATACCATAATAGCATCGTTGAAATCAGCTATTGCCGAAAGTAAGACTTGAATAAATAAATGATCTATTATTGCAGATATGTTTAGCTATATAGCTGGCATCGTAGCAATCAAATTCGATATGATTACTGATTAGATTGTAAAAGTTGCAATCAATACATTCAATACGACTCGTATCAATGCAATTTTATAGCGCAGTTCATTTGAAGGTCTAAGTAGCCATGGCAGCGGAAGCAACTGTACAGGTGCCCACTTGGCTGAGGCAGGAACTATTTGAAGATGTTCTGAAAGAGCGGTTTCCGAATTATCGTAGCATAAAGAGCTTTCAGCCGGTAGCTGGTCTCAAACCAGGCGAAAACTATTCCACAATTATGCTGCGTCTGCATTTCGAGGTGCAGCTAGCAGGTAAATCACTGACACTAACAAAATAATTAGACTAAATATTATTGAGTAATCTGAATCAAAAGGCAATGCGACTGAGAAAATAAGTTTTATGCTGAAAACGCCGCATGATTTTGAAATGTACCGCGAGATACAGAAGAAGGTCAACGTGTTCGCCGTGGAGAGGGAAGTGTTTCTTCACATCAAACCCGAGTTGGAGCAAATGTACAAGGATGTGGGCCTCGAAGTGATATTCGGCGCGAGGGCGTATGGAATAAATGTACCCGACGAGTATGTGCTGCTGAAGGATCTGCAACCAAGCGGCTTTCGGAATGTCGATCGCTTGTTGGGCCTGGACAAGGCTCATGTGTTGGGGGTTCTCACGAAGCTGGCCCAGTGGCACGCTGCCTCCGCGGCACGCATTGAGCAGAAGGGCGCCTATACTCAGAACTTTCTGAGCCCCAACTTCCTGGATTCGATGCGACCTCAGCTGCAAGACGTGGTCGAGAGCCTGGGCAAAGTATTGCTTAAGTCCTTGTCTAACTACGACGGCTATGAAAATTATAGCGAGGCAGTAGTAAGGAGATATATACATATTTTTTAAACTTATAAACGATAGATCTTCATCAACTTTTTCAGAAAAAAATACAGCCCAAAATGTACAGCCTTAAATTATCCCGATCCCGAGGACTTCAATGCATTGAGTCACGGCGATCTCTGGACCAATAATATACTCTTCAAGTAAGATGACGAATCGCTCGTGCCTACTGCCACCTTCCTTGTGTACTTCCAAATGCCGCGCTACACTACAGTGGCGTATGACCTTATCTATTTTCTACTCTCCTCTACGCAATTGGAGATCAAGTTGAGTCACTTTGACTACTTCATCAAGTACTATCACGAGCAGCTGCTCAAGCACCTAACTTTCCTCAAGTATCCAAAAGCAAAGATTCCAACTCTCCGATCTCTGCATGCTCAACTACTGAAATATGGATTCGTTGGTAAGCCTTGGCGATCTCTAATTTTTTGTATTCATTGTACTTAATGTGCTCTCTTTTGGTTTATGCTCTTTAGGATACCACGTTTGTCTGATACTCTGCCCACCCGTACTGCTTGATCGCACCTAAGATGCAAATCTGGAGGATTTTGTTACAGACACAGCGGATGGAGATGATCTGAAGACGCAAATGTTTACGAATGCCCGATATAAGAAACATGTCAGCATTATATTTCCCTGGCTATTGAATCGTGGTGCTCTACAGTTCTAATATCCTGGAACCTGCTAAATTTTCAGAACCAAGTTAATAATAAAATTGTTTTTCTGGAGGGAAAGTTCGGATAATTTTTCTGATTGGAATAGACAAAGGATTGTGGAAAATTGGCAATCACTGGACTGATTATAAAAGTATATATATTTCTTTTCATCATAAATATATATTATATATATATTATTTATTATTTAATATTATTTAATATATATTATATATAATATATATTAAAACTCTTTTAACGAGTAGAGAACGAGTATATAAATGTATAAAGAATGAGAAAAGAAGATAGAAGTTAATTTGCAACAATTAAATTCAAATCAGTTTAGCTATAGAGCTTTCACAATTCCTATTTGGAAAAAGCTTTCATAGATCAGAGATTTAACAAAGGAGATAATCCAAAAATCTTGTTCTCCTTTTTTGGTATGGACGACTCACCGGTTAAGGTATTACCTAAAAACAAATATTTTGCAAACGTCAGAAAAAGGCTGCCACTTAACATTCTCGATAGAGATAGCCTACATATGTTTCAATTGATATATATAGTGTATATATATATTTATGTATATGTACCCATAAGTACGTAGATTGTTGTCTATCACATGTCCAAGTGAATCACAGTGCTCGCCACGAGCAGAAGCAATTAATAAAGAATCACCCAATAATTAGAGCACGAAGCGAAAGAGTAGTGGAAGTGGAAATGCCGAGACCCTCTTTACCTGCCTTATCAATAGAACAATTGGCGACGCCCCATATCAAATGTTTATTTAAAAATCATATTAAACGAAAGTGTGTGCTGATGGCGCTCTTTATGCCGGGTTTTGGCGAATAACAATTTACAAAATAAACTCTAATTGAACACCGATGCGATAACGAATTTCTCGGCCAATTCCAAATCGGGCCAAGCAGAGTCTTACGCCTAACGCGCGGACCTAATTTGAAATCAACCGTTGACCGAACTGCATTCGATTGTGCGAACAATTCATCATTCGCCGTTAATTAAGGAAAAAGGTTTGTTCTGCGTATCTTCCCATCAGCCGTGCGAGGCTGTTCTTGAATTGATATTGTGTGGGAGGAGAAGACTTGAAACAGTTATTCTGTGTGCCTGATACAGTTGAGCAGCCAAATCGAAATTTGTATAAACGAAAAACAAAATTGAAGTGATATTAAATGAAAATACAAATCTCATAAAACACATACGACCGGTGTCCTTAAAGATATTTGCGAAGTGAATAAGAAGATTTTCCGACAGAAATTGGAAACTGATATGTGATCAGATTTACGAGTTGCGTGCGATAAAATGATATGTGACATTTGGCTTAATAATGATCTAATCAACGCAGTAATACATACAATTATTAGTATACGTTTGTGAAAGCCAATGCACTGAATTGCAAATGGTTTAATTTGATTGAAAACCATCCACATTTGGCATCAGTGAATCTTCATTTATGTGCATAACTATTCATAAAACCCATTCCATTGCATCACGAGTTCTAATTGTTATAAAATATCTGAAAAAAAAACAATAGTCTTTCAGAAATGTTGGTAACTCTCAATTCCATGTTAAGTATATTATTATTATTTCACTCAATTATTTTCTATATTTTCATTATTCCAACATTTCAATCAATAAATACAAAATTCTCTATCAAATTTTCCTTTTTAACCTCTTTTAATCGGCTAATATTGTTTAATATTATCGCTCGGCATTAAAGATAAGACACGATATTTGTATTTGAGAAATTGTTGACGTCCCATAATGCAACAGTAGAATTTACTGCTTTTATTTTTATTACAATTACCGTTTGGAAGGGAATACCAAAGATTAAAATTATTGAGAACCCTTTAGGTTAAGCGATTTCTGTAGAAAAGTGTTATCAATATCAAAGCGAAGAGTACACTGCAAATAATTTATAGATAATTGCATGATTCAACAACAGAGTGGGCAAATACAAAGTCATAAGACCAGATATTTGCATACCTGATTGCTTAAAATCATCATCATCATCATCATCATTTCCTATCATAAAGTATTAAAGAAAAATGGGTGGGGCAGCGCCCAAGATATTGTCCGAATTGCAGATGGGCGCGTCTTCAATTATGATCTATAACATTATAAAAGAATAGGTTCAAAACTTATTCGATATTAATACTTCAGATTCAGCATTCTTTGGAATCGGCTTGAATTGTTTCAGTGTACTTTGGAATCCTGATTTGTGTAGTTTACTGGCCCCATATCACATTTGTAATGCTTATCTTTAAATCCAGTCAGTCGCTAATATATGGCACGCGTATCAATTGATTTCGTTAAACTTAACATTGATAAACCATTTATAGCACCCAAAATGTCGGAGGCAACGCAAGCAAATGGACACGCCGAGTCGTCGGATCCCAATGTGCCGCCTTGGCTGCCAAGAATCTCGCTGCAGAATGCAGTGCGCGCCCAGATCGGGGACTTTGAGAAGATTCGCTCTGTGACGCCGCAGCCTGCAAATGCTGGGGACAACTACTCCACGCTGATGGTGCGTCTGCTGGTGGAAGTGGAGCTGCTGGGTAAGCTGAGGGCGACACCTGACTGTGTGACTACCAATTGTAATCCCTGATTAACCAGCGCAGATCACAGCAGCAAGAGCGTGTCCTTCGTGCTGAAGGCTCAGCATAACAACGAGGTAATGGCCGCCATCCTCAGCAAGCTGCGTCTCTTCCAGAAGGAGGAGCAAATGTACCACAATCTTCTGCCCAAATTCGAAAAGCTCTATGCCGAGGCAGGCAAGAACATCAAATTTGCTCCCAAGGCCTATAAACTCGATCAGGACCTAGGCGTGGACTATGTGCTGCTGGAGGACTTAAAGCCGAACTCCTTCAAGAATGCCAATCGCTTGGCCGGCCTGGACCAGGAGCATATGCAACAGGTGCTGGCCAAATTAGCTGCCTTCCATGCGGCTTCCGCCTGCTATGTGGAGCACAATGGCTCGTTCGGAGAGGACTTCACGGTGGGCGTGTTCAGCGAAACCAATCGCCAGCTGCTGCAGGAGTTTAACGCCTCAGGCGCATTTCTGGCGCAGCTCAAGAAGTGGAAAAATTGCCAGGATATCTACAAGAAGCTGGTAGGGAATCGATATATACTTTCTGTTGATCAATTCATGTTTAATATTCGATCTCTCTCTCCCTCTCAGGCCAATAGCGATGAGTATCTGGTGGATCGTCTGCTGCAGGATCAGCAGGTGTCCACGCGGGAGTTCAATGTGCTCAACCACGGGGATTGCTGGAACTACAACATAATGTTTCTGTACGATGCTTTTGGCAAGATCAAGGAAACGCTCTTTGTTGACTTTCAAGTCTGCAATTACGGCTCCCCAGCAAATGATCTGTATTATCTGATACTATCCTCGGCAGCGCCTAATATTAAGACCAACCAATTTGACTACTTTGTGCGCTTCTACTTCGACCATTTGGTGGACAATCTGAAGTTGTTGCAATATCATCGCCCCTTGCCAAAGTTGAAGAACTTGCATGCAGCTCTCTTTCGCAATGGCTTGGCGGGTGGGTCTACCTGATAGATATATGCCTCTCTGAGCTATATGTAATGATCTCTTTTCTAATTGTTAGCCTACTTGGTCGTCTCCAAGGTGCTGCCAGTGGTTATGCTGGACAAGAACGAGCACTCCAATTTGGAGAATGACGACGCCAAGGTGAAGGCCGCCATGTACACCAATCCGAAATATGTTCAGGTAATGGCCGAACTTCTGCCATGGTTGGATAATCGCGGGCTGCTCGACTGGAAGTAATTACCACCAAAATGCGTGTTATTAAAATATAAACAATGGGTCAAATTTTGATCACGCCATGCTACAAAATGGGTTATTATTATACGAAATAAAAACATGTTGAGAATAATAATGGAAGAGACACTTGTCGAAACTCAATTAACTAAAAAATTAAATTGCGTTTTTTGTATATGGCATAAAAACACGTTTTCGTATAATTATCTTGTTTGTATTTAAATAATTTGTATTCAAAATCGCATAATAATCGCACACCCAAATGGTTTGTAATACGTTTTTATTTATGAACTGATATTGAAGAGAAATACGAGGTGTTTACTGTAATCTTAGGGAAATAGTAATTTTTTAAGTGCGATCCTTACTATGCGATTCTTATGGTATATGTGTGTACTTTTAATATAAGGACTTGCTCTACATTCATATACATATAGCAATACATCTGTGCTTGTCAGCAGTAATATACATCAGTCAGGCATGTGTTGATTTTCTTATATCTATTTTATATATAGATATAGATATACATATACATATATCAACGAAATAGTACATGCGCTGAATATCAGTTAATTCGAACTGCTGGCACACATTTGTTTCTTTTTAATAGTAAACAATTAATTTGCGGTGCTCGTCCGTAATTTCAAATTCAGACACGTAAGTACAGATTAAGTTACACTATGGGAATTGCAATTGAATATAGCTTTGGGATGCGCTGACTTGCTTAGACATACGACTATTAAATTCTCTATAATTTCAGATATGTATGCATATGCACTAAAATGTTCATGATTCAAGCTTCGACTTACCATTGATATCATTATCGATGACAACATAAATTTCATTAGAAAATAAGTTCCACGCTAATGACCTGATCAAAATCAAATCATCATAATACAATGGTTTATTACACTCGTTCGCAGAATTGAGATTTATAATGCATACATACATATGTACATATGTATGTACTCTCGTCTGAAATAGTGGTAGCAGCTTGGGAATTCCTTCTTATTTATGACGGTTTTATAACTATAAACAGGAATTTAAAATATATCATAAATATAAACCAGCAATACCAACCGGAATTCTAAATATATACTTATTTATATCAGTTCTGGCTAAAAATACCAATTCGAATTTAAAATATATACTAATATATAACAATACGAGATAAAAATACCAAGCTTAGATATATTTGATAAGATCTGATCTACAAACTCAAGAATTGAATCACAATAAACTTCTTATACAGATTACTTATTTATACACATATAAATATATAAATACAAAATCTACAAAATATCTTAACTGGAATTGTACTCATCTATAGTTTAATAGTTTATATTTTAACCCAGCATTTAATTCAATGAAACATAATATTAAATTTATATTTCAGATATATTTGTTATATTTATTGAGCTTTCATATATAATCTGCATAAAACAAAAATGACGTTGATAATGAGAATGCATACATAAACAGGTTTATAACCTTAGCACTGACTCGGCTAGCTGTAACAATTAAACGATAATAATTATGACCTTTGCTATATTGGATAATTACACCAAGCTCTTTCTTATCAACGCCAAACAAAACAGCCGAGCTCCAAGCAAATAATTAACGTAGTCGGAAATTGTATATCCAGATGTATATATGTATGTATACAATGCAAAAATACATTGAATATGTTCAGTCACAATGCGTTTTAATTTTGCGATGTTAGGAATGCGTGGGCCTGCTCGAACTTGAGATACCCACTTCTAATATATAAATAGTTGATGAAGTAATATCAAGTGATTTCTTTATGCTGATCAAAAGTTTATAAATTATTGAATTCCTAAAGATCAATATATACAGTTTTGTTTGTTTTGTAATAGGATTCAAAAATTTAACCAGATGAAACAGAAGATGCTCACTTTTTTTTAAGAATATATATATATTACTACCAAAATATATAAATGAAAGTTTGACATATATTTTATTATTATCAACAGGTTAATTTTTATTACCTTAACACATTAAAACTTAGGCATGCCCATTTGTTTCTTTCTATATTAATATGAGTTAATTTTGATGACCCTAATACGCAGCAACCACAAAAAGCCTCACACGCGACAAATTGATAAAGTAGGGTGAATGAAATTGATTATGAAGTCCGCGATAGGCCCCGGCACGACTCTGAGTCTAAGTCCACCCACGCATCAACTACTATGCTGAAATTTAAAACAATTACAAATATTATATATATTTAGGGCTATCAGCAAAGCAGAGTTAATTTACTATTATATATTGTCTGGTAGGAACACAGCGATATATACACGCATGCATTCGTAGAAGTATTTTCACACACAACCGGTTTGCTCTATGAACAGACTATGAACAGACAATGACAGGCTAAGTCAGAGCCCGATACTCGGGCAGTACGAGTAGTCCGGCTAGTTGTATACGATGTTCGGCATCGAGCAATCAGTATTTGTTTTGCCTTCGAATACGCCGGACCCTCGTTTCTGTTTGCTCTTCGTTGGGGTTTTTAATTACGTCTACGAAGCTTAAGTGCCGTACGTTACAGGCAATTACAAACGTATAGATCGTGAGAAATATAATTAATTTGTGCATTCAGGGAGATTGATCAATGTTCAAGAACATTCCTAATGGAATATATATCATATAATAATAAATTAAATAAATGTGATCTTTGACCTCTAATAGATTTTTATAACTGCATTTCCGTGAATGAAATGTAATATGATGTAACATAAGCTATCACTGATGTGTCGAGAGATACTTTAAATGATTAGAAATAATTCATAAATTGAACGCTGAACATATTTTTAATGACATTTTTACTCCCTTTTAGAGAATGTCTCCCAATACCGATTCTGATAAGCCTGTTAATCCCAATGAGTTCCTTGCAATCCCGAAATGGATCAATGAAGACTATTTTCGACCCATCGTCGAGCAAGATGTGCCAGACTTTGCCAGCATCAAAAACTTTACACCGATCGCGGCAACACAGCCAGGTGAAAACTACACATCGATTATGGTGCGTGTCATCATCGACATCGAGCTCAAAGGTTGGTCACCTAACTTTCTCCACTGTCGAGCAAACTAATTAGCTGATCTCTTTCACAGATGGCACTGGGCAGAAAGTGTCGTACATATTGAAGACAATGCTGGACGCGAGTAAGGGAGGTGCGCTTGTGAACGAGATGAACTTGTTTCCCAAGGAGACCGACATGTACCAGGTGCATATACCCAGCTACGTTAAGCTCTACAAGGAGGCGGGCCTTGATATTGAATTGGCGCCCAAGTGCTTGCTCATCGAAGAGACGCCGGAGCGTACAACCCTGGTCCTGGAGGACCTGAAGCGCCAGAACTTCCACAACGCAGACCGCCTCAAGGGATTGGACATGCCTCACATGCGACGGGTGCTACGTAAATTAGCTGAGCTGCATGCAGCCTCGGCAGTTAAGCGGGAGCAAAACGGACCCTTCGCCCAGATGTACTACCAGTCATTCTATAACGAAAAAAATCGGGGTATTTTCGAACAACTGGCCGACATGCGTATGAAGCAATATTTCAAGGCTATGAGGGAATGGCAGCTGCCGGATGTAGAGAAATATATTGCGAATACACCTCCTCCAGTGGAAATGTTTGAAGACGCACTGAATCTGAACAAGGTGGACGAAACCGAGTTCAACTGCCTAAATCATGGCGATCTATGGTGCAATAACATCATGTTCGCCGGTGAGGGAGCCGAGGAGCGCACCCTATTTGTGGACTTGCAAGTGGGCAAGTGGGGATCCCCTGCACAGGATCTCTGGTACTTCATAACAACGTCGGCATCACTTGACATCAAGGTCAAGGAATTCGATCATTTCATTAGCATCTATCACGAACGCTTGGTTGAGTGCCTGAAATTGCTGAAGTACTCAAAGCCCATTCCCACGCTGAAAGAATTACACATCATGATGTTGAAATACGGCAAATGGGGTAAGATAAGCGATCGATCGAGATGAAATAACAAAATAAAATACAATTCTCAATTTCTTATCAGGGCCAGTCACAGCAAATGGCGTCTTGGTTGCCATAATCCTGCCCTCGGACAAGGATTCCAGCATAGATATGATGATGACGCCGGGACCAGAAGGCGACGCCTTTCGCTACAAGACCTTTATCAATCCCTACTACGTCAAGGCTATGCTGCAGCTGTTTCCGTTCTTCGCCCATAAGGGATTGCTCTAAAAACACGATCAGTATATAATTGTTGATGTTTTATCATTTTACATATGCCGGTGATACTATTAGTATATTATCTAAAACTGAAATAAAGCCTTTGGGTGTCGATAGTTTCGATAGTTATTTTATAGTATAATTTATCAATATGTGCCTGTTCTATAAAATTAATTCTAACCATGACTGGCAAAAAAATCAATTTAAATTTATTATATGTGCTGCGTAATCGAAGCTTGAATACACTTTCCTGATTTTATGTTTATGTCATACTCTATTTGTAGTGCGAAGATGATTGGAAACAAATCAATATGCCAAAATTCGTAAAATTCAAGTACAAGCAACTGGATTCGAATTCTAGTAATTAGTTAAGAGAAAGAAATTTGGGAACCAGTTCAAAAAAAAATTTTTTTCTTCGATTGTAAACAGAATTTAAAAATATATATTGCAATATTTCAATTTATATTTTGGTGTACAATAAAAATCAACTCATTCATGCTTAATCGATTATTGTTTTCAATTGAGTTTAATTACCTCGAGGGCCTCTATAGGGTATTTTTGCAAGTGATGTTTGATTATTTAACTTATGACGTCAATTGTTGACTTTATAACTCGACACGCGACGCTTTGTACAAATGAGTTGAATAATGTATTCTTAAAAAAAAAAAAAAAAAAAAAAAAAAACTTCAAAGCGGTTTTAAGGCTTAAGCTGCTAACTAGATGCTAAATAGATACCTATTTTTGAAAAACCTACGCACAATTTTTGTGGTGTGGTGGAAACAGAAATTAGACATGACTTAGTATTCAACTATGTACGAAAATAATTAAACTAACAATGTGTTTTTATATTCGGCTTATCAAATATAATCACTTCTGCTAATTACTTTATAATTACCTAAGCACATGGTGTGCACATATAATAATAAAATATTAAAGATAGTCAAAACAAAATCTCATCTGTCGCTTGGCTTCCTGGTTCTGGCTTCATTCATTAACTTAGAATGGTTTTTCTAGAGCAGAAGAATTGAAAACATTCAGGAATTTGTATGTTTACAGTATTTGTTAACTGTAAAAGTATACCTAAATATCTAATATATATTTGAACTTTAATTTATATAACATATATTTGTTATTTTCTTGTCGGAACTCTTTTTAACATAATAACGAGTGAATTTTAGTCACTGCCTTAAGTATAACACAGCTCGATATGAAATTCCGTCATATTGCCTATTATAACAGGAAGTATTATCAAACAATTCAGATTCATTGTGCTCAACCATTGTGAATTGCACATAGGCAAAAGTCAATTGTTTTGCCTATCAATTTTATTATACTTTGCCGACAATATTAATTAAGTATAACTAAAATTCATCATGATGAATGCTTATGCTTGTACGCATTATAGTAAAACTATTTGCCATAGAGTTTGAATGATTTTGAATAGAATCAACAGATTCTTCAATGAAAGCATGACGATGAATAAAAATTGCTTCAAAAATTTAAAAAAAAATTATACTGATACAGCAAATTGTTGAAATAAAAAAATTAAATATTATATAAAGCACTGAAGTCAATTTGAGTGATATCAATGGGTTTCAGATCAGCAGTAGATAAAATAGATTAAAAAACAAAACAAAAAGAAAAAAAATTGTATGGACATACACTACACATGTATAACATTCTAAAATATTTGTACTATTAATAACGTAAACTGATATGCACAAACTTAGAAGCTGATAACAATATTTCACACGCCGACGCTAAACTGCCCTAAAGGACATACGCCATGAAAGTATTTTATTTTATTTTTTTTTTATTAATTATTAACAATGAAACAAAAGTATCTTGATAACAAATCAAGTATTGTCAATACCTTTCCATTTAAATATTTAGGTATCTGCAAAAAAAGCTTGAACAAAATAGCAAAAACTTTTTATTACACAATTTAAATTGAACTTACGATTCACATAGACATTTATTTTATATATTACTATAATATATATATATACCGGTTAACTATATAGAAATAGATATGAATGCACTCTGTACTTCTTTGAGTTACATACTTACTTGCCAATTTGTAATACCCTCTCTTAGGGTAGCAAATTTCATTTATCAACATTGGACATTTCGTCGTAAGTTTCGTAGACACACGCGCGCAGTACGCAACTAGGCTTTTTGTGAATCGGTCGTGTTGAATTCGTGAGTAGATGGCGCAGTCAAACGGAATAGTTAATCCAAATGAACATTTGAAAATACCCGAATGGATCACTCAGGAGTATTTCAAGACAGTTCTCGATAAGGACGAGCCGAACCATGTGAAGGTATTGAAATTTACACCCGTGGCAGCTATACCGCCCGGCGAGAACTTCACCTCCATAATGCTGCGCATATATATCGACCTCGAAATGAAGGGTAAGACACGCAAAAGCTATGTGTTAAATATAAAATGATATAATTCTGGAATTCAATAGATGGACGCACAAAGAGCAAAACCTATGTATTCAAGACAATGCTGCCGAGCGACCAGGGCGGAGCTCATATTGAGGTATTTGGTCTGTTCCCAAAAGAGATGGCGATGTACGAGACCTATCTGCCCGCGTTCGAGGCACTCTATAAGGCAGCCGGCGAGGACATCCAAATAGCACCCAAGTGTCTACACACGGAACAGCGCGAGGGATGCATCCACTTCATATTTGAAGATCTGAGTACCAGGAAATTCCAGAATGTGAATCGGTTGAATGGCCTCGACATGGCCCACATGACCAGAGCCCTACACAAGCTGGCCGAGTTCCATGCAGCTAGCACCGTTTATGAGGAACAAAACGGTCCCTACCCGAGTGAATTCACTGAGGGATTTGTTTCGCTTAAAACTGAAAATTTCGCAAAACATGGCTTTAAGACGAGAGAGAAATCCTATAAAAAGTCCATGGCCACGTGGGGAATGAAAGATGCCGAAAAATATATTAAAAACTTCGTAAGTTCTGAAGTTAATTGTATCAAAATAAGAAATAATCTATTTAAACTACACAGCCTTCTATAGATGAGTATTGGGCCATGTGCACCAGCAGTATTGAGATTGATCCTCTTGATTTCAATACGTTAACCCATGGCGACTTCTGGTCTAGTAACTTTATGTGCAACTATTTGCCAGATGGAGCATTAGATCAGCTAATGCTGGTTGATTTCCAAATCTGCAAATGGGGAAGTCCTGCTTTGGATCTGCTATTTTTTATCACATTATCCGCCGCAAAGGATATACGATTAAAGGAATTCGATCACTTTATCTGCATCTATTGGGAACGATTAGTAGAGTGCCTAAAGATCTTGAAGTATAAAAAGCCATTGCCCAAGTTAAGGGATCTGCATATCTCCCTCTTTAAGAAGCAAAACTCTTACTATGGTAAAAGTTATACGAGTTTTCCTTAAATGGTCACGTTAAAATAGTATTTTTTCTTCTATACAGCCCTCTTTGCTATCTTCAATCACTTGCCCATAATTCTGTTTCCCAGCGATAAGGACAGCAATCTACACAACCTGATGGCCGAAACCGAAGAAGGCGAAAACTTGCGACTGCGTCTTGCGTCCAATCCTACTTTTGGGGATGTAATGAAGGACTTGTATCCATTTTTCTATAATCGCGGATTGTTTAATTTTGATGATTATAAAACTGAATAACTTTCAATAAAAAACATATTGTAGATAATTATATCGCTTATCTTTGAGTACTTGTTGTCTAATCACGATCTTCAGCTAAAACATCGTTTCGGGAAATGAAGAGCTATTCAAATGATATTTGAATGAGTTAACAAATATTCCCTATGTTTACTTAGTAAAGATACACTCAGAAAGCCAAAAAAAACAAGTAAGGGTGCTCTAGTCGAGACTGCTCGACTAGGGGATACCCTGAGCCCTGTGAAGATCCAAATATCAAATCATTCTACGCATCTTTTATGCATGCATATAAACAACACATACACACACACTCATATGCACGCAAGCACAAGCGCGCGCTCTGCCAACTGCGCAGTTGACGCAGCGACTGCGCTTGGGCTGCAATGTGGGCATTACTATGGGAACTTAATTGTTTAATAACTTTTCTTAGCGATGGACTAAGTGCATCAAACTTTCACAACTTATTAATGGCATTCATATGTATGTATTTGCCAAAGCACAAGTCTCTAGTATTTGATTTGCGCTTTTTACAAATAGGGGGCTATTGGGGACGAATGGGGCGTGGCATCTAAAATCTAAAGATAACGTTATCTCCGTATTCATTACACGCAACTACACAGCAAATTTGAAGTCTCTAGCTCAAACGATGTACAAACCACGCCTTGAAAACACATTAAAATTATCGATAAATGCTCATAAAATCGAAATGGAATGAGTTATCGGAAAAATTTTATAAACTTGTGCAGCGTATGGTATTATCGAGTATTCATGTAAAATTTGAAGTCTCTACGTTGCGTACTTACAAATATCTCAGCGTTCACACGGACGGACAGACGGACGGACGGACGGACGGACGGACGGACGGACGGACGGACGGACGGACGGACGGACGGACGGACGGACGGACGGACGGACGGACAGACGGACAGGGCTATATCGACTCGTCTTGTCGCGCTGATCAAGAATATATATACTTTATGGGGTGTGGCACGCCTCCTTCTGCCTGTTACATACATTTTCACAAAAACATTATACCCTGATTTCCCATTTTCAATGGGCTCAGGGTATAAAAACAACAGCGAATGAAACCTCAAAGCAAAGGCAGGTAAGAAACAATGTAAATAAAAGCAGAAGCTA
Organism: Drosophila meridiana; assembly: GCA_035045185.1. Lineage (NCBI taxonomy): Eukaryota > Metazoa > Arthropoda > Insecta > Diptera > Drosophilidae > Drosophila > Drosophila meridiana. Next base: position 16,017,087 of record JAWNPF010000055.1, on the reverse strand, counting down.
TGGCAAAATGGTAATTCGCTCTTCGCAAAGTGCGAAGCTTTTAAGTTGCGAGCTTTTCCAAACAAAGCGAGTGAACCGTAGTAAACAACTTTTGCGTCTAAAACTTTTGCAAAAAATGCGCGCAGTACCTAACTAAGCTCGCTGCGAATCAGCTGCGCTGAAATTCTGCCCAAATGCGGCTATCAAACGAAATAATTAATCCAAATGAGCATTTGATCATACCCAAGTGGATCACTGAAAATTATTTCAAAACAATCCTTGATAAACACGAGCCGGATCATGTGAAGGTATTGAAATTTACACCGGTGGCAGCTATACCGCCCGGCGAGAACTTCACCTCCATAATGCTGCGCATATACATTGACCTAGAAATGAAAGGTAATGAATAACCTAGTAAGAGTGCACAAATGAGCAGTGCCCGACTGTAAGATACCCCGACGTACAGACAGAAAACTGTTAGAGAACATCAATATATATTGTTTACTTTGCACTCTTTAAAGTCAAAGGAATTGACGGACGTGACTGCATCGACTCAACTGAAAATAAACATGAAATCATATAAATATATTACACACACTTTTATTAAAAAAAATTCCTAAAACATATTAATAGATGGCAGCAGAAAAACAAACACCTATATCCTCAAGACAGTGTTGCCCCACGAACAGGGCGGAGCTGAAATTGAGCTACTCGGTATGTTTCCCAAGGAACTGAAGATGTACGAGACATATTTGCCCGCCTTCGAGGCACTCTATAAGGCAGCCGGCGAGGACATCCAAATAGCACCACAGTGTATACACACGGAGCAGCGCGAGGGATGCATCCACTTTATATTTGAAGATCTGAGTACCAGGAAATTTCAGAATGTGGATAGGTTGAATGGCCTCGACATGGCCCACATGACAAGAGCTCTACACAAGCTGGCCGAGTTCCATGCAGCTAGCACTGTTTATGAAGAACAAAATGGTCCATACTCAAGCGAGTTCCTGGAGGGATATATTGCACTCAAGAGTGAAAAGTTCACTAAACAAGGCTTTAAGATGAGAGAAAAATCGTTTAGAAAGTCTATGAACACTTGGGGCATGGAGGATGCCGAAAAATATATTAAAAGTTTCGTAAGTAGTGAAGGTTATATATATAGAGTAAACATTGTAAATAATCGATTTAAACTATACAGCCTTCTTTAGATCAGTATTGGGCCATGTGTACCAACAGTCGTGAAGTCGATGCTCTTGATTTCAATGCATTGGCCCATGGGGACTTCTGGTCAAGCAATTTGATGTCTAACTATTTGCCAGATGGGACTATAGATCAACTGCTATTGGTTGATTTTCAAAACTGTGCGTGGGGAAGTCCTGCTTTGGATCTCTTATTATTCATCACGTTGTCCGCCGCATGTGATATACGTCTCAAAAATTTTGATAAGTTCATCTGCATCTATTGGGAACGATTAATAGAGTGTCTGAAACTATTGAAGTATCAAAAGCCCTTGACTAAGCTACGAGATCTACAAGCATCTCTCTATAAGAAGTACAACTCATTTTACGGTAAAGGAATTGCATTTTGCTCTTTACGCTATAAATTAAATTGCATCTATCTCTACAGCATTCTTTGCTGTCTTTAATCATCTGCCTGTGATCCTGTTTCCCAGCGATAAGGATAGCAATCTGCACCTCCTAATGTCGGACACCGAAGAAGGCGAAAACTTGCGACTGCGTCTTGCGTCGAATCCTATTTATGGCAATGTGATGAAGGATTTATATCCATTTTTCTATAATCGCGGATTATTCAATTTTGATGATTATCAAACTGAATGAATGTGAATAAAATATATTTATAAATATACTTTAACCAAGAAGTTGTATAAATACGGAAGCAGGAGATGAAGTAAATGCACCTAATGATAAAGTTATACAAATCGATGGCACATATGATCATGGATACCAGCTCTCAATGGCACTTAAGACTTTGACGTACATAAAGAATGTTCATGAATAAGTTATATAAAACAAAGAATATAGAGATGAGTGTGAGTAAGAGGCATAGTATATTTAAGTATATATTGTCTGTGTTTCAATTATTCTGAAAATATTCATAATTTTGCATACAACATTAGATACAGCCCTCGCCTATAGTTGATCGAATAAAAACTGCGAGTTAATTGAGTGCAGTTTGAACTAGTTACGTATTGAATGTTTGCATTGAAAACTGTAGAGAAAAAATGAATATATATATACATAAATATATATACACATATATGTATATATACATATATTTTTAATAGATATATATTAAAAGGTTTATGGCAACAGACAAAAACATAGTAATACTAGAAAACTATTTAGTTAAGTGCAGTCTGGCAGACAGCAGCTCTGTTGAGAGATAAGTTAATGAACGGGGTGCGAAATACACACATATACATATATAGGCATATATACATACATATATATACATATTGAATATACAGAATAATGTGATCATCAATAAGTGATGAATTGGCGAGTAAACAAATACACCGTTTGACAATCTAATTCATGTGAGAAGGTGTCTCTCTTGTTGACTCTCTTACGCTCTTTAACTTAGTTTTATTTTTTCTTTGTATGACACTTGACGAACCGGTTGAAGTGAGCAAGGAGAACTCGTTCGGTGAACAATGCCTGATAAGACTTTCAGAGCGTCCAATCTCACCTGCCTTGGCTCGGACTGGAACACCTACGCCAGATATTCTAACATAATATGCGTACTACGTAGACCTGCTAAAGAGCCCGAAACAGGGGCCTGAAAAATCATGCTTGATAAGAACACAAACAGTTGCGACTCGCTGTTCGGCGCGTACAGAACAGAACAATATAGGAGGCGAGGCGAGGCGAGATATTGAATCTGCCCAGTTGCTCATTCAGAATGCCCGATAACAGCAACAAATTCTGCGAATCGAATCATACGTGCATTCAAATACCCAGCTGGATCAATGGGTCATACTTCAAGAAGTTGCTAAAGCGTGAGCTAACCGACTTTCGCAAAATATTGAATCTCTCGATAATACCGGCCTCGCCACCTGGCGAATGCGAAAGCTACACCTCGCTGCTAATGCGCATTATCATCGACATTGAAATGAAAGGTGAGCCTAAGGTAAATACGGTAGACAGACAATGCCGCTGACCTAATAACTGTGCTATATGCATCCGATATACATATACCTACACAATTATTATATACAGATGGCTTCACCCAGCAAAAGTCGTATATTATGAAAACCATGCTGTCGGATGCGGCAGGCATCGGATTTGTCAACACTCTGAACATCTTCCCCAAGGAGAAGCAGATGTATGAGCTAATCCTGCCACAGCTGGAGCAGCTCTATCAGGAACAGGGTCGAGCTGTTAAGTTCGCGCCCAAGTGCCATTGGATGGAGAATGTGAACGGTCGCATCTCGTTGATACTGGAGGATCTGAAGACGAAGAAGTTCAGCAACATCAATCGACTCAAGGGCTTCAATATGAAGCAGATGCAGCGCGTGCTGGAGAAACTGGCCGAGTTCCATGCGGCCAGCGCGGTCTGGCACCAGCGCAATGGTCCATATCCGGAAGACTTCCAGCGTATCTATCTGCCAGCCAACTATCACAAATCCAAGTCGTATCAGGCACGCATACAGAGCTACAAGACGGCCATGGCCAGCTGGGGCTTCACCAATGCCGAGCTCTACACGAGTCGCCTGGTGAGTCAATTCGATACTCCAACTGCGCTCCATTTATACCCTGTATTTGTGTGTAGCCCACAGCGGATCAATTTGTGCAATCGGCAGCGCGCTGCTTCAACAACGATCCGCAAGAATTTCAAGTGCTTAATCACGGCGATTTCTGGTCCGGCAATATTCTGCTGAGCAGCACCTTAGCAAGCGATATCAACGAGATACTTTTCGTGGACTTTCAGCGCTGCAAGTGGGGCAGCCCCGCCCAAGATCTGTGGGAGCTGATCCTCTGCTCGGCGCATCACAGTCTGCGGATCAAGCAGTTCGATTGCTTCGTCCGCATATATCACACACATCTGATCCAATGCCTCAAGCTACTCAACTACGCCAAGCCACTGCCCCTCCTCAGAGAGCTGCATATGAGCATGCTTCGGCATGGATTCTGGGGTGAGTTGACTTGCGAACTAGTTCCGATCGGAAATGTCTAGAGCACTGATCTCCCTCCTAGGCTACTTTACCACGTTTATGCATCTGGCGCTCATTCTGCTCCCCGTGGACAAGGACGCCAGTCTGCCCAAACTGATGCTCCCTGGCGAAGAGGGCGATCGCTGTCGTACCAAAGTCTACACGAATCCCTTGTATGTGCGGGCCGCCCTGAGCATATTTCCGTTTCTGCAGAGGCGTGGCCTTCTAGAGTTTTAGTCAATTCCAATTTCTATTTACTTATTCACGTCTTGACGAATTTCTACTATCTGTAAATATATGTATATGTATAGAGAAGTCACTTTTTGACTATCTTGCGAGATTTATCTTTTGTTTAGCTGCGACAAATTCATTTGAATACTTTATCTCGCACAGTACAAAAATCGAAAACAAGAGGGCGTGATGCCAAGAGAATGATCAACTACCGAATTCTCTACATTTCTTAATATATAGTAAAACAAATATGCTAAGGATCTTTGCCTTAATAACTATACTTAAACTTCTATTTCAAGTTTCATAAATATTTCCCTAACATTTTCTATAACTATTTACAGAGTATTTAATAGTCGACTAGCAATTTTTCTATATAATTCTAACTTCTTTATCATGTTTTAAGCTTTTTAATTATGTAGTTTAAAAGCGACTGGCTTCGACCTATCGCAAACAAAATCTTAAAGGGCTTTGTGCATGAACGATAGATTTGATTTATCAATATTTAACATTTCTTATATAATTTGTTATATAAAATTGTTGTTAGCTGATAAAAGCTATAAATAATGTTTGTTATCTATTTTCTTTTAGCAGTAGGCAGATAGTTCGCTATATATTTTGCATGCTTATTATTATTATCTTCAAACTAGTCATGACCTTCCAACAATCGGACAAAGTTCTCCGTTAAGGCCTGACCCTATAAAATATAGCCAACATCATTTCTTTGCTCTTAACATAACAAACCAGCAAGGTTTCTCTCACTTTCTTATTGTTTCATATAATCATTAATAGGTTAGGGTATTTTGAAGTCATCCATCGCGTAACTTCTCTCACTCACATTATCGTGCTCATGCACGATATGCTCTCATTCCACTGGCCTCTCATTCCACTGTCCGTCAGCTGATCAGTGCTGCCAACTCTTCCGGACAAGAAAATGCTAAATTAATCTTTCAAACCTGCTAGAAACGGCTAGATCAAATTTAAGAATAGCCAGAAAAATAGCCATTTTAGTTTTTATGAATTATAAATTATAAACATGGTTCCAAATCATTTTTAATTGCATTTGTACACCTCGTTCTATGAACTTTCACATTTCCTCCATCGAATTTTGTGGCGTATATATCTAAATGGTCTATTGGTGAAATCGCAGAATTGGTAGCAATGTACAAACACAAGGCTGCTTCTTGTTGTTTTGTTTTAGGAAGTATAGTTGATGAAAACGTGATTTTATTTTTTTGTGTGAAGCAGCTTGTTTGCTGCTCATGTGCCTGCAAATCGTATATTTTAGAAACTATGCTAGATTTGCAATATCTGCAATAACACTTATTTTCGTCATTTCGATCTATAGTTAGCCAATCCTTAAACAATGGATCTTGCAGGTTTCCCGCGGTTTCTGTTTATATTGAATTTTTGGCATTTTAGTTTGCTGAGTCTGTCGCATCTTTAGCTTAATGAACGATTTTAATAATTGTGAAATTCTTGTTAGAGATGGAAGAATATACAATAAGATGGCAGGGCTGCAACGATATATTGTAGTGCAACAGCTATCAATTAACGGATACCACCTTTCGTAATTTGAAGGAGTACTACCAGAATTTTAAATAATGCTATAAAGTGCCAGTTTGATTTTCAAAAGTGCCACATTTCCCGCCACCAGCTAGTTTACAATTTTTCCTGCATTTCGCAGTTGAAAAAGGCCAGATCTGGCCAGTAAATGGCTAAGTTGGCAGCCCTGCAGCTGATAAGCGATGCCCATGCCAACAAAAGCTAAAAACAGAGAGAGCTTTTCGACTAGTGTCGCGACTCGCGAGCACGTGAGCTGCCGCCAGCGGAAGCTTTTCTGTTGCCGTCGCTCTCGCTCTCGCTCGCACTCCGCATTTGTCAGCTTAACGCAACAGCCGCTAGCGCTCAGCTGCTCGGTGTTAAGAATTTGTTTTTTGTGACCGCAGAGTCAGGTGACTTGAAAAAATAAGAAAATTCACATTGTAATAAAATGGGAACCGGCAAGAAGAACTACCAGGCACCCGAGTGGCTAACCGCGGAGTTTCTGCAGGATGTACTGAAGGAGCACTTCAAAGAGGAATCGCTCACCGTCACCGATTTGCTGGTGAAGAGCGCCCAGGTGGGCGATGTGGTTGCGGGTTTTGCCAGCGAAATGCACCGCGCCTGCTTCAATCTGCAGCGCGGCAACGTGAAGAGCAAATTTTCCGTCTTCGTCAAGGACCATCCCAAGGGCCAGACGGGCGCCATTGCTCTGCGCAGCAAGCTCTTCAAGCGCGAAATACTAGCCTACAAGGAGGTGCTGCCCCGCGTCCAGGCGCTGCTCGAATCGATTGGCGACAAGACGCAAATAGCACCCGCCTGCTACTATACCACCGAGACTCCGGAGCCCTTCCTCATTTTGGAGGATATGCAGCTAAGTGGATTTGAGAACTTTGAGCGGGGGCGACTGCTCAACCTGGACTACGTGCTGCCCAGCGTGGAGAAACTGGCCAAGTTGCACGCCTGCAGCGCTGTCATAGCCAAGCAGAATCCCGAGGTGTTGCAGTTCTTCGACGAAGCTCCCATTTCTCGCAATCCGGATCGTCGTGATTTCCTTAGCTTCTTTCCGGTGAACATACGCTGCGTGGCCGAGGAAATTGCCCACTGGAAGGGCTACGAAGAGATCACCGAGAAGATGTTCAAGCTGGCCGAAAATGTGCTCCAGAGCGCCGTCCGCATGTACGACGAGCAAGAGAAGGGCTTCAAAGTGTTCAACATGGCGGATATATGGATCAACAATCTAATGTTTCATATCAACAATGAGACCAAGGAGCCCGATAATGTTGTTGCTGTGAGTATATTAAATTTTGAGCATACCCTGTACGTATTGAAAGTGACTAAGGCGGGGTGTATATGTGAGATACCAGCCTTGATTTCGGCTATAAGTCGATTATTATCGATTCTTGAGGATCTCGTAAGACTTTCCTTAATTAAAGTGAAGTTTGATTGATTTGTTGTGCTCTCCGCATATATTCTAATTATAATCACTTTAGTTTTTTATTTTTTTCTTAAAATATTTTATTTTATTTTATTTTATTTTGTACAGAGTATTTTCAAGTCCCACATGCTCATACTCTTTCGCTTAATCACTCTTTTAATATATGAAATCTCTTTCAGGTCGATTTCCAACTGGCCTATGTGGGCTCTCCAGCAGTCGATCTGAACTATTTCCTCTATGGCTCTCTCAACGAGAATGTGCGCAAGGTGCACCTCAAGTATATAATACACGAATATCAACGAGTACTACGGGAAACACTGGAGAAGCTCAAGTATGATGGACACATTCCTACACTCAAAGAGATACACATTGAGCTAATCAATAATAGCCTGATTAGTGAGTCTTAAATTAATATTAATGTGAAAGCACGATGTATATATTATATGTATACTACTCTATCTATCTATAGGTGTCATTGCTGCCACTTGTCTTACACCGCTGATATTCAGGGAAGATGGCGGATTTGAAAATCTGGAGGATTTAAACTCTCGCACGGAGATTGGAGATAATTTCCGACGCGAGAATGTTGAGAATCCCAAATATCGCGCATTTTTGCAGCGCACAGTTAAGGAGTTTGAGTTAAACGGTTTTTTGGATACGTAACTCCCTTCAATAAGTTTACAATTGTGAATAGAGCTTCCAGTAGACGTTACTGTATACAAATTAGTATTTAATGACATCAAGTTGTATCTACAGATCACACATAAAGCACGTAAAATCAGAACTACCTAAAAAATAAAAATATATATATATTATATATACATACATTTGTCTAATAGTTTTATATGTATAATCAGTCTAAAAGAAAATACCTTCAATTTTATATAAAGTACTTTATTACTACAAATGCATGTTATAGATCAGCCTGATAGCCATTTGATTGTTATGACGATTTACTCAAAGTAACCCTGCTCCTCATATCTAGCCAAAAGGAACTTAATATCTTTGATGTAGCTTTCCAAGCGGTACAGGGGCTTTCGGGCGTCTTCGCTTTGCATCAGTTCAGCGGGATCAAAGTCCTTTAACTGAAGACAACCCATCATGGGCAAAAAGGTTGAAATCAGAAAGAAATCTGAAAAATTGTAGAGTAATAATGGTTTAGACAGCTTAAATAGAGAATATTACCAATAAACTTACCATAAATCCTATGTTGCGAAATTAGCTTCCAAAACTCCACCGAACTAGGAATTTCGCCATTATAGCCGATTTTCTGCAATATTGCGAGAAATTCGGAGAAGTAATAGTCAATCAGCTCTTTATAGTTATTATTACGCTCTTCGGGGCCCATCAGCATATATACAGCATATATTAAGTCGGTGGTTATGGGGCAAATGTTGCTTATTTGGAAGTCCAGTAGCATAACATCCTCCACGCTACCGTCTGCCTTGTGTTTGAACATCATATTGCGAGCATGAAAGTCGCAATGGCCGAGCACATACAGCCCATTGGGTTTCCGGCTTTCGTAATACTCCTGCATGATCGTTCGCATTTGTTGCACATAATCAGTTTTTATTTTGGTGAAGTAGGGTACATATTTTCGGAGTTCCGGAATTTGCTCGAGTAGACCAATGAATGTTCCCATGCCAGAGTTAAAATAAGTATCTTCCAAAACGCTGTGCATGGTAAACAAGCCGTACTTGAATTCTTGCAGAAAATCGGGTTGCTAAAAGTGCGCGAGTTTTCTGATTATCTGATCTTTTAATTATTTATTTATTTATAAAACTTACCTCTTTCAACACTTTGAAGCTGCACGCGTGCCATTTGGCTAGTTTCTGCAGCGCGTTCTTCAGCTCAGCGACAGTTGGATCACGGTTTCGCGCGATCATATAGCCTTGCGGCACCAGATCTTCAAAGATCATAACCTGACGCGGCTCTAAGCTATAATAGATGCACGGAACAAACAGCTTCGTATTGTCGCCGACTTCGCGAAGCATTTCTTCGAACTTGGGCAGTGCCTTGGTGTACATGCCGATCTCGGTGACAAAGATGTTCGAGCTGCCGATCATATCTTTCTTGTGACCGTCCTGGTCGGGCATTGTCTTGATGATAAGTGATTTTGATTGGTCTCCCTCTTTTGTGGTATACGAGACATTAGCCCGAAACATAATGCTCGCATAGTGATCGCCCTTAGCACTTGCCGGGGATATCTTAACATCCACGACTTTTAGTTCTGTTGTCTTTTCATACTTAATCAGCACTTCTTCGAGGAACTGGGCATTTAACCACGCAGGTGCCACCAATTCATCGGCATTGAAGTTCTCTTTACCTGTCGTTGACGTCATTCTTCCAGGAGCTATTGGTAATACTTTTGCTATTGTAACTATCAACCGATTGTACCAATTGAGCACACAATACTGAAACTCTTCCACACAAAATTCAGCTATTTAAGTCTATCGTCGGAAAGCTTTCCAAAGCTTTGGCTGTATAATTATTATTATCGGCTATGGAGCATAACAACAAAGCACTTTAAATGTCTTTTCAGGAAATAAAATAAATAATTGATATTCAAATAATATTTCAACAATTGCCTTTAAGTCTACCAAAATCTACATTGATTTGTTTCTCTTTCCGCTAGTATCAATTCACCTTTGCTCGCCTCTCAAAGAGTTGCATGACAAAAAGCATCATAAAGAGTCCGCAAAAAAAAAACTCATTTTACATCGTTAATGTGTGTAAAAATTCACCTCTATTCTGAGTGAGACGCTCGTCCATCGAAAGAAGAGCCTGCTGCAGATCAGTCGCGTGCCTGACCTGGTGCTGGACAGTCGTGGTGCAGTGCAGTGATCCTGTTGAGTTTTTGGTAAATATTATAATAGAATTTAAACAAAATAGTACTTATTTAAAATACTTTTTAAATATTTAATTATAGTATTAAAATTTAATAAGAGTTGTTATACGAATGATGACGGTTAGCAAGAGTGGTTCATAATAAAAATGTTAATAGTGTAAATGATACTGATAATGTTGTTTAAAGTCTTTTGATGCTATTGTTAGTGTTAATGTTAATGTTAATCTTAATCTTAATGTTAAGGACAATCATAATGCTATGACTAACACTGATAATAATACCGAACTTATAATAATACTGATAATAATACCGAAACTGACAGTAATACTGATACTGATACTGATGCTGATAGCGATACCGATGCTATGACTAATACAAATATTCATAATAACAGTAATACATAGCTAATTAAACAGCCCATGGAAAATGGGAAATCAGGGTATAATGGCTTTGTGAAAATGTATGTAACAGGCAGAAGGAGGCGTGCCGCACCCCATAAAGTATATATATTCTTGATCAGCGTGACAAGAAGTCCGTTCGTCCGTCCGTCTGTGTGAACGCTTAGATATTTTTAAGTACGCAACGTAGAGACTTGAAATTTTACATGAATACTCGTTAATACCATACGCTGCACAGGTTTATACATTTTTTTCGATAACTCATTCCATTTCGATTTTATGAGCATTGATCAATAATTTTAATGTGTTTTTAAGGCGTGGTTTGTACATCGTTTGAGTTAAAGACTTCAAATTTGCTGTGTAGTTGCGTATAATGAATACGGAGATCACGTAGATTTTGGATATCACGCCCCATTCGCCCCCAATAGCCCCCTATTTGTAAAAAGCGTAAATCAAATTCTAGGGACTTGTTACTTGGCAAATGCACACATATGAATGCCATTAATAAATTGTGAAAGTTTGAAGTTAGTCCATCACTAAGAAAAGTTATTAAACAATTAAGTTCCCATAGTAATGCCCACATTGCAGCCCAAGCGCAGTCGCTGCGTCAACTGCGCAGTTGGCAGAGCTCGCACTTATGCGTGCGTGCATATGTGCACACGCATGTGTTGTTTGTATGTATGCATAAACAAGCGTAGAATGATTTGATATTTGACCTTCACAGGGATCAAGGTATCCCCTAGTCGAGCAGTCTCGACTAGAGCACTCTTACTTGTTTTATGTTATTTACTTTAATTTTATATAATTTGCTTACAATTGGATAATTAATACAATTTTAAATATACTATTCAAAGACGCCCTCTGCCTCCATTCTGGCCAACAAATGCTTAACATCCTGAACGTATAGATCTAAGCGGTAAAGACTTTTTTGTACGTCTTCCTTTTGAAAGATATCAGCAGGATCATAGTCGTAGAGCTTAAGCGCATACATCAATGGCAAAAATGAAGTTAGCAAAAATATATCTGAAATTTTCCAAAATAAATACTATACTGTGTATAAATAGGAAACTTCAATACTGGACTTACCATAGCACTTATGCTGTGAGATTTGCCGCCAGAATTCCACCGAATTTGGCAACTCTCCTTTATAGCCAATATTCTGCAATGTTGCCAGAAACTCTGAGAAATAATAGTTAATAAGTTCTTTATAGTGATTGTGACGGGCCTCCATGCCCATTAACATATATATTGCATATATCAGGTCCATCGTTATGGGACAAATGTTGCTTATTTGGTAGTCCAATAACATAACATCTTCCAGAAAACCATCTTCTCTCTGCTTGAACATCATGTTCTTCAGATGGAAGTCACCATGGCATAGAACATAATATCCATTTGTCTTGCGGTTCTTCTGATACTCCTGCATTACAATTTCCAAACGATCTATGTAATCGTTTTCCATCTTCTTAAAGTACGGCTTATACTTTCTCAACTCGGGAACTTCCTCCAGGAAGTCAAGGAACCTTTTCATGCCTGAACTGAAAAAGGGGTCTTGACGTACATTTGGTATCTCGAATAGGCCGTTCTTGAATTCTTGCAAGTATTCGGGTGTCTTAGATAGAAACATATTGGAATTTAATAAATCTATGAAGTTATTTGCATCTAATGCTTACCTCATGGAGAACATGGAAGCTAGCCGCATGCAACTTGGCTAGCTTTAAAAAGGCAAACTTCAGTTCATCAATGGTTGCATCGCGCTTTCTGACAACCGTATAACCCAGCGGCACTAGATCCTCAAAGATCATTACTTGACGCGGCTCCAACGACCAATACAAACAGGGCGCACATAGTTTTGTATTATCACCCGCCTCGCGCAGAATCTGCTCGAACCTGGGCAACACTTTGGTATACATGCCAATCTCTGTTTCAAAGAGATGGGAATCACTCAGCAGTTCCTTTTTGTGCCCCTCCTGATCGGGCATTGTCTTGATGATAAGCGATTTGGATTGCTCTCCCTCTTTGTTGGTATACGAGACATTGGCGCGAAACATAATGCTCGCATAGTGGTCGCCCTTGGCACTGGCCGGCGACAGTTGAAGCCCCAAGACTTTCAGTTCTGGTATCTTTTCGTGTTTTCTCAGTACTTCCTCAATAAACTGCGCGTTGAGCCACGCGGGTGCCACCAACTCATCAGCATTGACGCTTTCCATATTCTTGTTATTGATGTTTACTGATGAAACTCTGGTTAAGACTGAACTGAATGTTCTCCTCTCAGCTATATAAATATCATGTTTTAAAAGCTATCGAAAGCTTTGAAAATGCCCAAAAGCACACGAAGTTAAATTAATATTATTGTGAAATAAAAAAAAAACATAATTTTGCTCAATGGGTTTTCAGATAACGGATCGTTTGATAGTTTTTTATGGAGGCCAAAATTATCTAAGTACTAGTACAATATTTGCTAAAATTAACTAACGTTCTACAACCTGGAATGCAGATAACAAAATAATCTCAGCGATGAGCACTCCGTCTGGGTTTCAACTATCATATTCAACTAAACTTAGAGTATTATAGACAACCGCACTTTAATATTATTTTAAAACGGACGGAGAGACAGATATGGTCAAATCCTCTTCTCTTTTTTTGAGAACATGTACAATTTACGGGCTCCGCCACGCCTCCATTTGGCTATTACTTGCATTTTCACAAAATCATAACATCCCATTACATTTTCAAGGGGTGCAGGGTATAAAAACTAAAAGTTACTATCTCATGCCCGCGCAGCGATTATTATTCTATCAATTGCTTAGAAAGCTCGGAAAGCTTTCAAGACAAGTTGTATAAAAATGAAAATGTATTTAACTCGTTCTTAGTTTAGTTTCAGAAAAGCGTCTGAAATGTCGACTAGTAACGATGACTACAATGCGGATGAGTTGGATGCGCCCGATTGGCTTAGTCCGCAGTTCATCAAAGAAGTCTTGGATCAGTACCTGAAGATCCCAGATCTGAAAGTAATTGATGTTAAGCTCTCTCCAGCCAGCATGAAGGGAGATCATTACGCCAGTGTAATGTTTCGAGCTGCTGCTACTTATAAAACGTCGAAGAGTACAAACCCAGCCACAATATCGCTTATCATCAAGACAATGCCCGAAGTAGAGGGTCTAAAGAAGGATATGCTGGGCGAATCGCACATCTTTAAGACGGAGATAGCGATGTACACTGAGGTGCTGCCCAAGTTTGAGAAGATCCTGCGCGAGGCTGGCGATGAGACAACATTTTGTACCCCCTGCATCTACCATACCTTGAAGCCCCGTCAGGTAATGGTGTTTGAGGATCTGTTGCCAAAGGGATACTCTGTCTTACGGAGAGACGCCAACGTAGAGGAGGTCCAAGCAGCATTGTCAAAGCTGGCCAAGTGGCACGCCGTCAGCTTCAAGTTGCTCAAGGAGAACCCCAAACAATTTGGTCATTTGAAATATGATTTGACAACGATACCAAACATGATGGAGCAGGACTTCATGACCAAATCATTGGGGTACTTTATAGATTTGCTGGGCGATGTGGAGAGCTTGAGGCCGTTTCAGAAATACTTTGAGCCGCTGCGTGGAAAACTAACCCAACGCTATGTGGATGTGGTGCGAGAATATCGCGACAATCACCAAGCAGATAGTTACTATGCTGTTTGCCATGGAGACTTTCATCTGCGAAACCTGATGTTCAAGGGACTTGAGTGCATGCTACTGGACTTCCAGATGTCCCATGTGGGATCTATGATCTATGATATTCGATACGCCACTTTCATGCTGTTTGACAGCGAGCTTCAGAAGAATAAAACGGATGAGCTTATCTACGGCTACTTCCAAACATTTCTGAATACACTAAAGAATATAGGATATAAGGATAAATTGCCCACTTTGATAGAGTTCCGTCAGCAAATGTTTAAAAACCGTTCCTTAGGTAAGCTCTTCTGAAATTTGCGTTTGATATATCATGTTAGTAACTTTCGAACTCTTAGACTTATTCCTGCTGACCGCCTTCCAACCTGTAATTATGCATATGCGGCAAGGCGCCGATGCTGGAGAGATCGTGGAAGACGAAGAAATGACGATTCAGATGTACCATCAAAAGGAATATATAGATAACCTGAAGGTGCAACTGCCTCGAATGCTGCATCTGGGCTACTTTGAGTCACTTGATATGTGAAGGGTATATAGATATATATATATATATATATATGTATATATGTATATATGTACATGACTAGATTTTATATTTGTTGTTTTTACCTTGAATTATGCATATTTAAACGTGTTCAACATTATAATACGTATAGAGCGAAAAATATATTAAACTTATTTAAAAATAAATGTTAATACAAATATAGAATCGTCTTTTGATAGAAAGTTATCTATTAGCAATTAGATCTTAGCTGTACTTTTCTGATATGGGTTATCTCTAAGTTCAGCTAGTAACAATTTCAATAAGGAAATACGATGTAATTTTTTAAGAAATTTATATAACTCGGTTTGCAGTTTACAGACGATTGTTTGATAAGAGTATATATTAGTTTATGAGTATTTGTAATTAACTGCAGTATTACTTTGTAACTCGATTTAATTTTGAAAGCTCTGAAAGCTTTCTCACTGAAATATTTAAATTCGATTTTGTGATAGATTTGCTCTTAGTTCGCTCTCAAAAGCGCTGATGAAAGCATGACGTCCACTAGTGAGATGTACGACTTGGTTGAGGTGGATGTGCCACAATGGCTAGATAGCAATTTCATCAAAGAGATCTTGGAACAGTATTTCAAAATACCCGAGCTGAAAGTAGTCGATGTAAAGTACTTCCCAGCCAGTGCCAAGGGAGATCATTGCATGAGTCTTATGTTTCGCACCGTCGTTGAGTATGAAACACCGAAGAATGAGAATACAGCCAAGATATCGCTGATCATCAAGACAATGCCTCAACAGGAAGGTCAAGCGAAAAATCTGCTAGACGAGTCGCACATCTTTAAGACGGAGATTGAAATGTATACAAAGGTTCTGCCCAAGTTCGAGGAAATATTGCGAGAGGTGGGTGATGAAACCTCATTTGGTGCTGCCTGCATCTTTCATAGCTTAAAGCCGCATCAAGTTATGGTGTTTGAAGATCTATTGCCCCAGGGCTACGCCATCATTCGGCAATCTGCCAATGCAGAGGAGCTACAAGCAGCGCTGACAAAGCTGGCCAAGTGGCACTCAGTTAGCTACAAGCTGCTCAAGGAACATAACAAGCTGTTCGAACATCTGCGATATGACATTACTACTCTGCCGAACGCTTTGGAGCAACCGTACCTGACGCAAGCCTTAGGACATTTCTTAAATATGCTCGACAATGTGGAGAACTTGAGGCCGTATCATAAATACTTTGAGCCAATCCATAAAAGGGGAAACCTTATCCAAAGCTGGGTGAATATTGTACGCGAATACCGCGATAATCCCCAAGAAAATGGATACTATGTGCTCTGTCATGGAGACTTTCATCTGCGTAATATGATGTTCAAAGGGGTCGAGTGCCGGCTGCTTGATTTCCAGATGGCCCACGTGGGTCCTATGACCAGTGACATAATATACGCTATGTACGTGCTGTTCGATGCGGAAATACGCAGAGAAAAATCAGATCAATTGATTTACAACTACTTCCAAACCTTCTTGAATACCCTAAAGATGATTGGTTACCAGGACGAGATGCCCAGCTTGCTTGAGTATCGGCGGCAAATGTTTGAAAAAAGATATAATGGTAAGGGTATAGAATATAATTCTTTACTATAGAGCTCACCTCTTACTCTTAATTTTTTAAGATTTCCTGCTGATTGTTGCATTTCTGCCCTTAATTAAACATTTCCGCAATGGCGCGGAAGAAATAGTATCTGATGAGCAGCAGCTAAGTCAGCTCTACTATCAAAAGGATTACCTAGAGGATCTGGAGGACATTCTTCCTCGCATGTTGCATCTCGGCTACTTTGAAGATATTTAAAGCATTTTCATACATATATAGTATATGAATTTAATCTTTCGTCAGTTAACTTTTATTCAGGTTTCATTTAAAAAAAATCTTTTGATTGCGTTGTTGTCTTATCTCTGAAAATATATTAATTGCTAGGTACAAACACGTCATAGAACATTATCAATTTCAACACAAGGTGTTCAACTTAATATAGTTCATTGATTATCCCATTCATTGAACTGATAGATGACTAACAATATGAGTTCGTTTAAAAAATTGTTTGCATCAATCGTATTTTTTCTCCAAGTTCAAGATAAGTCTTTCTCATATATATAGATATGATAAGAAAATGTGTCTAGTGTCTAATCTCTAATAACAAACGTAGTGCATCTTGACACTTAAGATAAGTCTATATCGCACACATATATGATAACAAACTATGATATGTGTACACAACTGGTTATTAAAAGAATAAGTAGAAATATAATCGAATTGTTTAGAATAAAAGTTCTTATCAATTTGGCTACCAAGTTCTGAAATCGGTTAGTTTTAGTAGATAAGCTTGTAAAGCACTTGGCTATAAGCTACTACTATATATGTATATTTTCCTAATATATAGTATTTTTTTCCTTGAAACTGCAAGTTACTAGACAAACACAAATCAAACTGAATTATTTGATGATCAGATATTAATACATATAATAGAAATAGCAAGTCCGAAATATAAATCAGTCAAAATAGCCAAATTTCTCAAATTTGGCCAACAAATACTTGACATCTTCCACATAGGTATCCAGGAAAAATAGCTTCTTGCGAACCTCATTTTGTTGCAGGGCGTCAGTTATATCCACAACGTTTGCTCTAATGCCATGCAGTAGGGGTAAGAAATGCGGATATAAGGAACAAATCTATAAGGAAAGAAACCAATCTATTAAAACTACTTATTTCATTGAAATACCAAAACATACCGTAGAAATTGTGGCGTGTCATTTGCCTCTGAAACTCTACGAAATTCGGTAGTTCGCCATTGTAGCCAATCTTTTGCAGAGTCTGAACAAAAGTTGAGAAATAATATTCAATAAACTGCTCCAAGTTGTGCTGACGATCCTCTGGCGACAGCAGCATGTAAGTCGCATAGATCAGATCGATAGTTATGGGACAGATGTTGCATATCTGATAGTCAAGCAACATGCAATCCTCGAAGCTCTGATCCAGGGCATTGTGCTTGAACATCATGTTGCGCAGATGAAAATCGCCATGGGCGAGCACGTAGTAGCCATTGGGCTGTTTATTTTTACGATACTCCTCCGAAATATCAACGAAGAGATCCATATGGGTTTTCGCTATGTTCCTAAAGTACGGCCTGTACTTAGCAAACTCTGGCTTTGAATCAAGCAGTTCCAGAAAATTGGTAATTCCAGTTGTGATGAACGGATCGTTCAAGAGGTTTGGCATTTTGCAAATGCCATATTGGAAGTCTTTCAGAAAATCAGGTGACTTGGATAAAAGATTTAATTATAATTTATTTATTTAGCTTTACTGACTGACCTACCTCCTTTAGTATTTTAAAGCTAACTGCATGCAATTTAGCGAGCTTCAAAAATGCGCCCTTTATCTCCTCGATCGATACGTCCCGATCTCGTATAACAGAATAGCCCAGTGGCACCAAATCCTCAAAAATCATCACCTCGCGTGGCTCCAAGCTGTGGTAGATGCAAGGCGCACAGAGTCGAGTCTCATCGCCAGATGCCTTGAGAATCTGCTCGAATTTGGGCAGCACCTTGGTGTACATGCCGATCTCGGTCTTAAAGAGATACGTATCTTTAAGCATTTCCTTCTTGTGTCCCTCCGCCTCGGGCATTGTCTTGATGATCAGCGACTTGGAATGGCTTCCGCTTTGCGTGGTATACGCAACATTACCCCGAAACATAACGCTTGCATAGTGATCTCCCTTGGCACTAGCAGGAGACAGATTCACGCTGACCACCCTCAGCTCAGGTGCATTTTCATATTTGCTCAGCACGCTCTCGAGGAACTGCGCATTTAGCCAGTCGGGTGCTACCAACTCATCGGCATTGAAGTTAGCATTCTCATTTGTCGATGTCATGATGTTTGCACTGTGACTATACTATAATTAAGCATTCAAAGCGAACGAATAAACGAATCAACTAATTGTGAGCTTCCGCATAGCGCGCACGTCTATTTAAGCGATTCTTGCCAAAAGCTTTCTAGGCCCACCCTATCTTGCCAATGCTGAATGAATCGTACTTTTTGTGTTGCTATTGTAAATTACATAATACCCATAAATCGGTATGAATATGATTGTAATGCACTTTGTGCATGCCTTGGCGAATATTAAGAGTGCCCCAGGTTCCAATATCGGCAGTAAGAGAAAATAATCATTTTAAAATACGATATTTAAATTGTAGATGAAATAAATATCCTCAAAAATTATTTACATATACTTATAATATATTATATTAGACTAATTCATTATCACAGCTAAATGGAACCACAATAGCATGATATTCATATATTAATTGTCATATTTCCACTTAGTTTGTATTTCATTAAATAAAGTACATTCTATTTGTACTATATTGATAAGATAAAAGAGAAAGATTTCAAGTACCTGACCTAGCTTATTGTTATTAATATTATTTCTAATATTCACACATTTTTGTCTATTAAATATTCTAGGAGTTGCTTGATCTGTTCTCATAATAATCTTAAAATGACATGCATTAATTTATATATAATTCCTTAGAGTCATTGTGACTGAAGAGATTTTTTATCATAGTACTTCGAAGTGATAATCTTTCGAGTATTTGCACAATGCTTGATTCCGAAATTGCAAGTTCGGCTGGGCGCCTCTATTCATTGCCTCATTCGCATTTTATATCCGAATTATTTCTACTTCTAAATAATTATAAGCTTCGCATGCATAAGCTCTTTATGGTATTCCGTTTAAAGCTTTTCACGAGTATTTAAAAAAAAAAAATTTAAAGTTTAAAAGCGTAGCAGAATATACATTTCATGAAATTTATTTATTTAAACAATTCTAATATATTATACCATATGTCTTTCGTCGTGTATTTATTATTATCGACGCTCCCTTGTTGATATTGATAGCAATATTATCATAGAGAAGATAATGCAATTGAAGTGCAACAGTAACAATTTAACTATTGCATCTAGCAATGCAATGCATGAAAATGTTTGCCCCATATATAATATAAGAATCAAAACAAATAGTCATACGAAAAAACGAATTCTAATCAGATAATTTCTCTCAAATTGGATATTTTGTATGTATGGTTATAATATGGGTATATGCAATCATTCAATTGTAAAGCTTACTAATTAAAAAAGTCTAAGTAAAAAAAATCATAGCTAATAAAGCTAAGCCAGAGACTAATCTGTATTTAATTTTCTATAAATTACAAATTCTGTTAATTGCTTAGATATGTGCCTAAACAAAATAACGTTTTATCGCAAATTGTTATCGGCCAGATTCAACTATCGATAAGCATAAAGAACCCAAGGTATCGCAGACGAATTCTCTCAAATGGATGTTACATTGGAGAAGAAACTGCAAGGATTTCAACTGGTAGCGCAGGAAAAGGTGCGTTTGCAGCAACTAATTTAATAGTACAAAACATAAAATATAAATTATTGTTTGGTCGCTGCAGTTACAGGCAATACTATGTTCCATACCGGGCAAGAAAGAACTCATCTTGGAGCCAGAACTGATCAAGCCGCTAGAGCATGTGTGCACCGCCTCCTGGCTGAAGTGAGTATGTCTACAAGAAGTAGTTTGCAGCTGCCATTAACGCCCCACTTCTTACAGGTTGAAGGGAATCCAGCGCATTTACAAGCACGATGCGAAGCAACGTCTGCCCCGCGCCGCCGATGAGGTGCACATTTATATGATTCGCAGTCTACTGGGCACCTATCAAACGCTGCTGCGTCAACTGCAGCCACTGGCTATGCAGACGTCCAGTGAGTCACCTGACTTGGAGTTGCGTGCGTTTCACATCATTTGCGTGCCCAGCTGCTATGCTTACTTTCATGCCCTCCTCGAACAGGCGGGATTGTGTGGTCTGGTGCAGCTTCATCATTACAACTGGGACTTTATATATCTGGACCAAGGTGTGCTTAGCCTTGAACTACCGAATGTGAGTTGAGCCACTAACTATCTACAGTTTATAATTGACATTCCCACCCGCACAGCTCTACGAGTGCCTCTATCTGCAAGGAAACAGCTCCGCGTTGCCCGCAATGGCGCAGAGCTTGCGCCTGTTGCAAATGATTTGCGGCCAACCTGCCGTGACTCTCACCTTCGGTAATCACTCGGCGCAACTGGTGCAGTTACTGCAGACGCTGGGCACAGTTCCTCAGCCTCCTAACCCACCAGACTTTGGTGCCTGGTTAGTGATTGACAGAGACAAGGACTACGTGTCGACATTGCTGACGCCTGCCATTTATGCTGGTCTGCTCTTGGAGGTGTTCCAGCTGCGTGCCGGTGAAATTGTCGTTGATAATGCCAACAACAAAATACGCAGTCAAAAACTGCACCTGCTCCAGGGAAAAACTGAGTATGCCCCCAGCCAAGGCAAGCCCAGTTGCATACGCCTCAACTCCGCCTGTGATGAGATCTACGGCGACAATCGCTACAAACATTTCGCGCAAGCCAGCAGCTTGGTGCGCGCCCAAGTGAAGGCGTTGGGACTTGAGCTGCAGAAGCTCAATGACATGCAGCTGGAGGAAATGCACGACTATGTGGCGCGCAAACTGCCGAAGCTAACTGAGCTGAAAGCCAAAGTACTGCGTCATCTCAATGCCTCTGAGATAGTGATTCAAATGCTGGGCAACTTTCGCCGGCTGCAGACGCTGGAAGAGGACATTCTCAATAATGTATCTCGCAAGCGCTTGCTCACCGAGATCGACGAGTTGCTGACGACGGATGGACAGCGATTCAATACATTGCGCTTGCTCTGCCTGCTGCACCTATGCGCAGGCGTTGCGCCCGAGGAGCTGCAGAGCTTTGCCCGGAATTACTGCAACATGTTTGGCCATCGAGAGCTGTGCGTGTTCCAGCAGCTGGCACAGGCAGGGCTGTTGCCTGTACTTCTGCCAGAACGCAAGACGTCTGCCAAGCTGTTGTCCAATTTGCCACTGCCCAAGTTTCAGCAAACCGAATTTCAAGCGAATGCCAACCGGCTCAAGCTGTTGACCTCGTTCGCGGATGCGGAACAGCCTGCTGCGGCGGGCGCCAGCGCCAGTGGCCATCCAGCTATCAAATCCTGTCCCAGCTTTGTGTTCAATGGGATGTACATACCGCTCGCAGCACAGCTCTGCTCCATGCTCCTCAATGCGAACAGCGGTGAGCAGTTGGCCACAAAGCTGGCCATGATCGAGGGGCTGCAGGTGCACGTGGGCACACAAGCTAGCACGCCCAAAGCCTATGCGGCACATCTGAAAATGGCAGCAACAGAGAATGCAGATGTCTTTCCGCTGCGCCTGCGCAATTTGTTTGTGTTCGTCGTGGGAGGCGCGAATTATGCGGAGATTGCAGCCTGTGATTTTGTGAGCAAACTAACTGGTGCCCAAATAACTGTTGCCTCGGATACCCTGTTGGCGGGAAGTGATCTTATCGCTGCTGCTTTCAATCACTGAATCTACAACAATCAAAGTTTATATGTTTATATTTTTGTAGTAAAACGTTGCACTTTTTAAATTGCAGTGATAAGTTTATCGGGAAGGCGATTAATTTCCCTAGGACACAAATGGCATATGTTACAAAGCGCAATGGTGCACTGTCCCTTTAATAAAGGGATATTTTACATTTACATTTTTTTTATCGATTGCCGCCCGTCATGCCGGGCACTCGATATAGAAACTCCCCATCGTCATCGTAATAGGCGTCCTCTATGCGGTATGTGGCTCCTTCTCGATATAATTTGCGTGGTATAACTATGCGATCCTTCACTTTGCTCATCTCATATTTACGCTGATCCGCAGCACTGACCACGATTTCAGTGCGCTCAAATTTCTGCACAAAACTTGGTAGTACGCCCGTTCCGCTAGGATTTGGGAGGGGCTGCTCTAACAGCTGTTGCTTTTGCTCCTGCTGAGGCACTAGCTGTGACGCTTTTAGCTCCTGCAAGCGCATTTTGCGCTTATTTATGACTTTGTCCAGCAAATAGGTCTCCTCCTCGGCTTCAGAGGGAGGCATTATCCTGGTCTTCGACTGCTGTGTAGGCTTCCCCGTTGTCAGCTGCTTGTCGGGTTTGTTGCCGAGCAAGGCTCGAAATTCTGTTTTTTGGGGCACGGGTAGTTCCGGCCGCGTTGGCCACTGCTCTGGCGACAACTGTTGTAGATCTTGTCGTTGGCGGTCAGCAAATTTCTGCAGATGCTGCAACAGTTCAGCCGGCACCTCGGCACATTTTCCTGAACGCAATCGTGACCAATTGTTCATTACGCTGGCATCATGGGAGCGTATGCGTTCCACACTCTGTGGCCGCCATTTGGAGCGCAGCACTTTCTGTACAACTTCTGGAGTGGCTGGGAAACTCTCGGCCAGTCGCTCAACCGTCCATTCGTCTGCATCGCGTTCGTGCAGTAGACGCATTTGTTCCTTTTCTGCGTACAGCAAGAAATTTGGCAGCTTGGTATCCCGAAAATATTTGTGCTTAATCATAAACTGGCGAACTCGATCTCGTTGTTGCTGCTGTTGCGCCTCGTATTGGCGATGTGTTTGATGTGAAGACATAAAATCCGATTCATTGTCGGCATAATCCTCACTCGCATCGTCTGCCTGCTGTTGCAATTCTTGCAGCTGATAAGCCATGCCGGGGTTGGCACGACGTGAAACGCGAGCCAAAAGTCCCCATTGCGCTGTATACAAACTTCTTATTATGAGGTGTGCCTTCATTTTAACCTTATTGAAAGTTCAGATATTAATTTAACAAGCAAGTTATTATGGTAACAATCGAAAAATAAGGGGACTACGAGAAATAAATATGTATCGATTTCTCTACATTTATCGATTGACACACAGCTGTTTTCCAACTGTCTATTATTGCAAATATCATAGCAAAATATTCATTATTTTAAGAATTAAATCGTTAACATAACTTAATCAGGCAAGTAATTATAGCTAACGAAATATTTCTTTTCATAAAGAAATCTGTTGATTCGCAGTTTTATTTTTCGACAAACAGTGATGCCTTACTAATTAATTATTCTGTGGTATTTTTTAGTACTTGGCTATACCGCTGTATTTTGCAACCGACTAATAATTGTTTACATTGCACTAAAATACAATACATTATAAATACGAACTTAAATTGGAGAAATAAACGAGAAACATCATGTCGACGCCAAATAATGAAAACGGAAGCGGCAATTTAATGGACGAATTTGAAGAAGCGTTTCAGTCTTGTCTGCTGTCGCTAACCAAGCAGGAACCCAATTCCGGCACCAACAAAGAGGAGATTGAGTTGGAAGTGCAGAAGACAACAAATCGCTTTATTGATGTGGCTCGCCAAATGGAAGCATTCTTTCTACAGAAGCGATTTCTTGTTTCCACACTGAAACCGTATATGCTCATCAAGGACGAGAACCAAGACCTGAGTATTGAGATACAACGCAAAGAGACACTGTTACAGAAGCATTATAATCGCCTGGAGGAGTGGAAGGCTTGTCTATCTGACATACAACAAGGTGTGCACACACGCCCTGGCCCGGCCATGATGCCAGGTCCATGCCCCGGCGGCATGCAACCTCTAGGAGGTCCGGGACCGCGTCCCGGCCTAATGAGTGGTATGCCACCAGGCGGTATGCCATCCGTGGGTCAAATGCCTGGAAGCCAGCAGCATTTACTGCAGGCACAACAAATGCAAATGCGTATGATGGGCAAACTACCACCTAAGTGATAATTACTGTAGAATATATACTAAACCAACCTTTTAATAAATAAATCCCAAATGCTGCCGAAAGCTATGGATCCAGCATCCATATGGAGTTTTAAGTTCCCTGAACGATTGATTTAGATTCCATAATCAATAAAAAAAAACACTTAAAACAATTATTTATTCGTATTCTGTGCCATTTATTGTTTGTTATTTTGCTGCGTGTGTAGTTAAATTTTGTAGATCTTAGGTAAGATCGCGTATAATAGCTAATATATCTATGTATATAACTCATTATATGTTTGCTCGCTTATGTGTGTGAGTGTGTGTGTATGAGTGTTATACCTGTGGGTGTAAATTGGTATCGATATCTAATGTATATCTAAAGTGAATTAGGACAGTTTCGAACTTAACTGAGGCATACAAACTATATAAACTTATGTTTGGGCTATATTCATGAATGCATGAAAACAAATCCGTTTTGTATGTTCTCAATATGAAAATAATGACGTCAATTAACTAACATTAAATCGTATCGAAAAAAAATAATCAACATATATAATGTTGAATGAGGGACAACACGCCAAGCAATTGGTGTAGAAATCGGAATCCCAATTCTACCTTCCTCTCCACAACGTGAGTCGATTTGTGTGTGCGAATATGATTGGACTTCGTGAGGATGCAATCTAGTCAATCTCGTATACCTTGTCCGCTTCGAATCCTGGAGGATTGGCATTGGGAGGCGCAGGTACAGCGCCGCCAGCTGGCTGTGCGGTGCCTTGAGCGTAGCCCGCAGCTGATGGATTTTGATTGGCATAGAGCAAGGGATTCATGTACATGCCGCTAGGATGCACAATGTGCGAATGCAGCTGTAGTAGATCCTTATACATGGTTGGATCCCCATTGTTCATCTCATTGTATAACTGCTGCAAATAGCTTGGCACCAGCTGTATAACTTGATTCTGAGTTAGCTCCGGATGATCTTTCGATATCTTCATGTTGAGCAACTGCAGTAAGATATCCGAACGGAAGCCAAATATCTTGTTGGATGTCACGCTGCCCGAGGCATTGCCGAATTGACTGGCCATCTGGACCCCAAAGGCATTGCGATCGTAACTCATATATTGAGAAGCCTGCACGGCGCGCGTCTTCTCCGCCTCGTATTCGGCCCAAGCGGACTTACGCTCCTCTTCAGTTAGATTCTCATGCTCCTCCTGCTCCAGCAGCGAGTCATGCTCATGGTATTTGAATATCAGCTTCTCGTGCTCCGTCAACAGCTCAGCAAACAGACGATCCTTGGGCAGCAGCGGCATCTCGCGCTCAATGCTCGGCTTGAGCTCATAAGTATACAATTCCATTAGATCCGTTTGATTGTAATGTCTGGAGATCTGTTGCTCATCAATAACGCGCTTGGCCGTTGCCTGCTTGGCCACCTGGCGCTCATACACCTTCTGCTCCATGGTGCCCATGGCTATCAAGCGATAGATATAGCACGGTTTCACCTGTCCAAAACGATACACACGAAAGATACTCTGCGTGTCGTGCGAGGGATTCCATGAGACATCAAAGATGACCACGCGATTGGCGGCCACCAAATTTATGCCCAAGCCACCGGCACGTGTTGAGATAAGAAAGAGACGGGCACGTAGATTGGTGGCATTATTGAATTTTTTGCACATTGATTCGCGCTGCTCCACACTGCAGGATCCATCCAAACGGAAATAATCTTCGCCAGGTGTCCAGCAGCCCTTAAAGTTTCCCACATCGCCTAAAAAGGAATTGTTAGCTTATGGAATCAGGCAAAAGACCAAAACACTCACCTTCAAATTCATAGCCCTTGGTATTGCTGTCCACCAGTGAGAGGAAGTGTTCAATGACATCCAGAGACTGTAGGGATTGGGAGAAGACGAGCAGTTTGTCACCAATTGCCTCACACTGTTGCAATAAACGCAACAGGATTAGTAGCTTGGGGGAATGATTAACATTGTTTAGCTCCCTCTCCTCCACGAAAGGCTTCCACCATTCGGAGGGATCATCCTTCTGCACCGCCGCACCTCCGACACCCTCCCCATCCGAATCGCTCTCCACTAGGCCAGAGCGTACACCATTGCGTGTCTTACGACTCTTTACTTTACTGCCGCCCGCGGCATCTGAGCTGGCCATGGTTAAGCTAGCATCCGATTTGAACGATTCCGCACTCTCTGATGAATTAGACACCGCATCTTCCTCATCGGAATCATCACAAATGAAGCCTTCCATTTCATCCGAATCGTCGTTGCTTAGCAGTCGCTTTGCAATAACATTATCGCTGTTCACGCGCAGATTCATTGGATGTGTCCAGATGCGACGCAAGTCCTGGAAATCCTGAAACAGACGTGCTCCCTTGCCGCAAATATCGGAGCTACCCTGATCCCGGTGCGTTGTCATATAGTAGCCATATAGCTGCTGCTGCAGCTCTGAAAGTGTCGTATATACGACGTACTCATGCTTAGGCGGTAAATAAGGCGCCAGCACAGAGTAATCTCGACGCTGAATGCAGCCCTCGAGCAGCTTGTGCAGGATATGCGAGCGATGCTTCATCAATCGCAAATCGCGCTCTGTGGAGTCCGTGTACTGGCCATTGCTGATCGGGTTGACAAACCGATTCATATATTCCTTATATGTGCCCAACAAATTTGGTTTCACAAACTGAATCATACAATAGTCTAAAGAAAATGGAAAAGTAATGAATAAATATGATATTATAAATAGTAATAGCAGTGAAATGTAGTAAAAGTACTAATAGTAGTCGTAATAGCAGTAGTAGAAATATTAGCAGTGGAAATAGTAATAATTATAATAGGAATAATGAAAGTACAGTGATAGATAGTTGTAATAGTAGTAGCAGTAATAGTAGTAACAGTAATACAATAGGAGTAGTAGTAATAGTAGTAGCTGTAATAGTAGTCGCAGTTATATTAGTAGTTGTAGTAGTAAAAGGAGTAATAGTAGTATCAGTAATAGTAGTAGCAGTAATAGTAGTAGCAGTAATAGTAGTAGCAGTAATAGTAGTAGTTGTTTTAATAGTAGTAGCAGTAATAGTAGTAGTTGTAATAGCAGTAGTAGTAATAGTAATAGTAGTAGTAGTAATAGTAGTAACAGCGCAGTGACTTACATTCTTTGAGATTATTCTGGAGCGGCGTGCCGGTGAGCACAATGCGGCGCTTGGTCCGCATACGGGTGACCGCCTTGCTAATGGATGTCTTCTCATTCTTCAGCAGATGTCCCTCGTCGCAGACAACCAGGTCGGGGCCCGGGTCGACGAGAGCTTGCTGCAGCTGCTCACGCTGCTTCTTGCGCAAGCCCTTGGCCTTCTCGTTGGCCAATATGCGATACATATCGTAGCCCAGTATGCAGACGCCGCCCTCCTCGTACCATTCGTTCAGCTTGAAGATGCGCGTCGGCTTGTCCTTGTAGCGTGAGATGTCGTAGACCTCAATGTCGCGACGATGGGCGAAGGCCATCCAATGGACAAACTCACGGGCCCAGTTGTTGACGGTGCTCAACGGCGAGATGACCAGCACACGCTCCACGCCAGTGCGCCGCGTGTTGACGAGCAGCGTGTGGGATAATGTGACCACTTGCAGGGTTTTGCCCAGACCCATGCAATGGGCTAGGATGCAGCCGGAGCCGGGCTTTTGTTCGCTTTCTTTGAGAGTCTCGAAGCAGGCATCCCACATGAACTTGACACCCGCCACCTGGTGAGGCTTTAGCTTCTTGAGCAGACCCTTGTCCACCTGGAGCAGCGCCTTCTTGGACTCCTCATCAAAGTCAAGTATCAATTCGCTGATTTCAATGCTCTCCGATTTCTCAAAGATGCGATTGTAGAGCTTCTGACGCTCTTCGATACGTTTGCGACGATCCTCCTCCTCTTTAGCCGCCTCCTTGGTGGTCAAATCCAAATCTTTAGTCTTTATTATTTTGCGTATATGCTTACGCTTGTTCTTATTCTTCTCGTCGTCGCCATCATCGCTGTCGCCGCTGGAGTTCTTTTTGATGCGTTTGCGTTTCTTTTTCTTCTTCTCCTCGGGCTCAAAGTCAGATGAGTCCTGGGCAGAGCCGTCATCTTTTTTGCCAAAATTGCGACGCTTGCGCTGTGGCATCACCTCGCTGGCACTGCTCTGACCATCTTCCGCCTGTGCGCTAGCCTCCTCATCCTCATCGGAGTTATCCTGTTTTTCCTGTTCCGACTCAGCTTGCTCCTCCTCAGCTGATTTGTATTCGGAATTGTCATCGCTGTCCTCTCTATTCCGGCGATTGCGCTTCGAGGTGCTTGCCTGCTCCGATTCCGAATCGCTGCTCATCTTGCGCTTTGGGTTCTCCTTTACAGTTTCTGACACTGCACTCTTTGATGCTGCAGGTTTTGATGGAGCAGTTTCTGATGCTGCAGGTTCTGATGCTGCAGGCTCTAATGCGGCACTTTCAGATGCAGCAGGTTCTGAAGCCGCACGCTCTGATGCTGCACTTTCTGCAGCTGCAGATGATTCAATTCTTTTGGATCTAGATGCTGCTGCAGAGAGTCTGACTCGCTTCAGACGTACCACACAGCGACGCACCTTTACTGTCGGCTCCTCGCTTGTCGCGCTGTCGCTGTCAATCAGCAGCTTGGAGAGCAAGCTCTGTTTGCTTGGGGGCTTCGGGGCCCGCTCTTTGCTTTGATCCGAAGACGAGGAGGCGATGCGCGTTTTGCGTGTGGATTTTCGCACAACTATCTCGTCTTCGTCAGTTGATTCCTCGTTGTCGCTCAGTTCGATAATCGATACGTTTTTATTGCGACTTTGCCGCGCCGGCAGCACAGAGGCTGGCCTTAAATTAGTATTCGTTCTATTTGAATGAACGGTAAGGTTGCCGGCGGCGTTTCTAGTTGATCTGGTGCTGGGACTGGTGCTGATGATGCTGCTGCGCTTCTTGTTTGGCTGTGCCAGCAGTTTCTCCAGCGGCACAATACTTATTTTGAACGCTGGCTTATCGTCTGCTACGGCTTGACTACTGGTTAGTGAAGCGGGTTCTGCTGCTTTGGCTGTTGCAGTTGTTTCGCTTCCGTTGATGCCATTACTTCTGCTGCCAGTTTTGTTGATCGCTTCAGTAGTTGACTTTTTTGTTGAGTTCTCGTTGACATTGTTGCCTGTGTCACTTGATTCTTGTTGTTCAGTTTTCAAACATTTTTTGCTCTTACTCTGGGTTTGATCGCTGCTGTTGCCTTTGCCTTTGCCGTTTCTGGTGCTGTTGTTGCTGCTGCTGTTGCTATTGCTGTTGTCACCATCAAGTGGATTGATCAAAGTTGCAACAAATGTCTCCCGAGAGTCTGACTTTTCCTCTCCCATAGGTAACAGCGTATACGAGCTTCGCTGCGCAGAGTCTCAAATACGAAAAAAGCTAAGCCGTAAACAAAAAAAAAAATAATAATAATAAGAATAAATATAAAATAATAACAGAAAGAGAAGCAAATTGAGCACAATTTATTTTTCTCTTTGTTGCAACTTTTTCTACTTATAGTAAAAAATCACAGAGCTGCATTCGCAGCGGCGTTTTTGTTGCGCTCTGCTTCTTCTTCGTTAACAATTTTCGTTTCCTTTTTTATTTCCAAGTGCTCTTTGGAATGTGCGAAACTTTTAACAAATTTGTGTTGTTCTTATTAAAGTTCAGTTTTAATGTGCAGCTTAAAGTGAATGCGATATTGTCAAACTTTTAAAATTTGTTAATTTTTCAGCATTCCACCGCCGCGCTTTTTGGCACAGACGCGTACCGCACTCACACACATTTGCTAACACACGCACACATGCACACACATACAAACACATGCAATGCGCCACTCACCTATTGCGATTTTTCATTTGCGTTTGAATTTCGCATTGCATTTTTAATGTTTGCACTCCACATTCATAAATTGATTATAAATAACTTCTATAACATAAGAACATTTAAAATTGCTTAAAATGATGTAGTAGCTGTGCACTGCCAACACCGCCGCTAAAAATTTTACTTGCTGGTATACACAGCACACAAGCACACAGATGTTAATAATGACAAAGGCAACTCTAGCGCCGACAATAGAGATGGACGGTATTCTATTACCTGTTACTTATCCACACCGTGACTTTTCATCGTATGGAACAGTTATTTAAATAAAATCAAACTTTATTTAGAACAATAACAATTAAGAATAGTTAAGATTGGACAAACAACTTATTAAAAAAAATTAAATGTATGTATGTGTATAAACTTCTTATCATACATTTTGAAAAAGAGGGGTTACTGCTTTCTTAGTGTGATTTGTAACAGTATTTTGCTCATAACTACCCCTTCAACCAAGAAATGCAGAGCAGCCTTTTTAAATACTATTTAGATTCACAATTTACCCTTACATAGCGTACTAATGACTGTTGAATATATTTTTATGAGGTATAATCATTTCTTTCATTGAATTTTTGCAACTTATGTCCATACAGCGCCAGCTGCTATTTTTTTGGAGTGCTGCCAGATCCTTCTTAAAATGTTGGGGGCTGCCAACACGTGCCGAAAATACGAGGCTACGAAAAACACCAAAAAACGCAGCGAAAACATGCTAACAGCCGAAGAAGCAAAAGCAATAAAAAAGAGGAAAACAAGCAGCAAATATGTTTGATATAACGAGGCAGCGGAAGAGACAAAAATTATAAATCAGTGTAGAGAAAAAATTTGCCCAGTGTGCGAAGAGAAGCAAAGCTGCATTCATTATTTGCGTTAAAACGACTAAAAAATTCCTCAAGTAGCTATGAGCAACAACAACAGCAACAATATCAGCAGCAGCAGCATGCCATACCCGGAATCCGAAGAAGAGGAGGAGGAGCTCAGTGGGTCTTACAACATCAATGACAATGGTGGTCAGTTAAGCGACTGCAGCAGCAGCAACAGCAGCGCCGCCAGCAGCAGCGGAAAAACGGCAAGCAGTTCCAATAGCAACTCCAGCGACGAGGACGACGACGAGGATGATGATGACGCCACGGAGCAGGACACGCACACCGATACCGATTCGGATGATGCCACCACCACGCATTCCGATGAGCTGGAGCTGGCGCAACTAGACGATCGTCATATATTTCGCTTGCCTCGCGGACTCTGCGAAAATGCGAGCATTTTTCATGAATTCTTTTCCCTCGAGACCTGGCAAATGCTACCCAACAATATGCAGGCACGTCTGCAGCCGTTGCTGCCCAGCTATGCAGGGTTTCTGGCACCGTCGCAGGCCGCAGCGGAACAACAGCGGACTCTGTTGCAGCTTTTCAATGGTGGCATGCAGCGCTTTGGGCAGTCTCCATTGTTGCGGCTGCAACGCCAGCTAGAGGAAGGCAGCCTGCGTCCGGATGTGTTACAGCTGCGCCAAAGCATTCAGCGCTCGCAGAGACGTGAGTGTCGCTTCCAGAAAGCCGAGCGACTCGGTCGACTGGCCAAAGAGCTGTTCCTTTCCCGCGAGCAGTTGCTGCAACAGGTCTACACCATGGCACCACCTCAGAACGATGGTGATGCATTTAAGGCACAGCCACGTCCACGCAAACGTAAGACGCCTACGTTGCAAAGAGAGAACAAGTTCTGCGTGGAGCGTGCGCGGAAGCGATACTGCCAGGAGCTCGTCCAGCTGGCACGTGAATTGAATTTGCAGCCCGGTGAGATCAGCGCCGACGACCAGGACGAGGAAGCAGCCCAATTGGCCATCGTTGCCGAAGAGCGCCAGCTGAAGGCAGAGACAATAACGCGGCCTTCCAATGCGGCGGATAAGAAATGCATTTACAGTACCTTCTTCAAGCGCCGGCCCGGCCTAGAGGATGAGCAGGTGCTGCGCAGCATGCAGTCGGACAAGATCCAGCCGCTCAACGAGAAGAACTTTAAGAAGTATTTACGCGACTATAAGCGACGGAAACTCCAGCAGCCGGTGAGTAAATCCCATTACGATGATTACTCAAATACGAATAAAATAAGAGGACGGCAAAATTGGAAATTTGGAATTGATTCGCTATAAATTGAATCAATGTCTATTGCATGAAATTATTCCGCTGTTAATAGACTCAGAACAGAAACGTAAACAGAGAGAAAGTAAGATTTATTTATTTATTTTACAGCAATTACCTGACTTCGATACCGCAGACATCCGATTGCGCGACATTTGCACACGCGCCCAGTTCGTGGGCAACTTCAAGCCTGGACGCAAGCCGAAGGCTCTG
This sequence comes from Drosophila meridiana, assembly GCA_035045185.1. NCBI lineage: Eukaryota > Metazoa > Arthropoda > Insecta > Diptera > Drosophilidae > Drosophila > Drosophila meridiana. The sequence goes on along the minus strand of JAWNPF010000055.1, from coordinate 15,984,342 downwards.
ACGGCGCGCCTCAATCAACAGCAGGCGAATGAGCCGCCCGCCCTGGTGCCCATTGGCGGCAAGGTCAAGCAGGCGGAGCCGGTCGCCGAGCTGCTCACCGATGAGCCGCAGCAGCTGTATGGGCGCGCCGCCCTCGAGCCGGATGAGGATGAGTTGGAGCAGGAGTTGCAGGATCAGTCGGAGATAATGCAGCCAGTGTCGAAGACAATGGCGCAAGCCGCTGTTGCGGCGATTGCCCAGCAATTGCCAAAACTGGAGCCAATTGTGGCGCGCTCTGTGTTCAGCAACAACTCGCCCAGGGCGCTGATCAAGGCCGGCGCCCACATCACTGGCAGTCCCACCCAAGATCACGCAACAACGGCGATCACCCAACGCTCGCATGCCTGTTACTTCTCGCTGCTGCGGGATCTGTTCGTCTCCACTCCGCAGCATCGCCTGACCTACCAGGAGCTGCAGTCGTTGCTGCTCAAGTGGCGTGCGGATAGCGCGGCCAACGGGCTGCCAGACTGGCTGCGTTTGCTGCCCAGCGACTGGACCCAATTGCTGCAGTCGGCTGTTGGCTTCCTGTCCGGTGACTTTGCCACGCTGCCGGCGGAATACGTGCCGTATATTGAGCATAAAACACAGCTGAACATTTATCAGTGGATTGGTGCTGGCCGGGACTCAGACGCGCGCTTGCAGACGCTCTGCCAGTACTGGCTGCAGCAGTGCAGGGAGGACACAGCGACGATGGAACAGCTGCCGCTGCAGCAGCAACAGCAACAGTTGCCACCTCATCAACAAATGAGCCCCATTACTGCCCTTGATGTGACGCCCACGCCACCACCGCGTTGCCCCACCAGTTGGACGGTGCGCGTGGCCACCCAGTCGGAGATGCTGGAATTCCAGCGCCAGGAGCGCTTGCGCTTCGAGCAACCGCATCGTCCCTTCACATATCGCATGCACGGCTACGAGAGCGTTGTGGGTCCCGTGAAGGGCATATACACGCAGAGCTTGGCCCTGAACAAGGCGCGAGGCCACGCCGTCATGGTGGACGACAGGCCGCCATATGTGACCATTCTAACGCTGGTGCGGGATGCCACCGCGCGGCTGCCCAATGGCGAGGGCACCCGGTCAGAGATATCCGAGCTGCTCAAGTGCTCGCAGTTCGTCAACCGGCAGGCAGCCGAGAATGTATTACAGACGATCGTAAGCGGCGCGCTGGATCGGATGCACGGCGGCCTGGATCCGTGTGTGCGCTATGACGCACGCCGCAAGATCTGGATCTACTTGCATCGCAACCGCAGCGAGGCGGACTTTGAGCGCATGCACCGCCAGAACCAGACGATTGTCAAGCAGAAGCAGCAGCAGCGTAAGCACAACAAGCCAAAGAAGGATGAGCCAGTTGACCAGTGTCCACAGGAGCTGCCCGCCCTGGTGTCAGCCTCCACGGCAACAACAGTTGCAACGGCAACGGTGGCCACATCAACGGCTCCCGCAGCTGTTCTGGTCAAGAAGCATCCGCAGTCCTCGACGCTGCCAATCCAGGTAAAGTTTCCGCCTGTGCCGCCGCTCAAATATCATGTACCGCCCGCCGGATCCGCTGCGCCTGGGGGCAACGCTGTCGTTTCCTCCCAGCAACTAGCGACTGCACAGAAATCTCTGCTCAAGTCGACGCAGCGCGGCGGCGTTGTTACGCTTCTCGATAGGTCGCCCACATCTGGCACCGTGCAGCTGCTAAAGACCTCGCCCAAGGCGCTCCAGCAGCAACAGCAGGCGGGCAACAACAGCAGTCCCACCCGCAATACCACGCCCATACTGGTGTCCACGCCCAGCGGCTTACAAACTGTTCACGTGGCCTCCACGCCCAACAAAAAGATGACCATCAAGAAGCCGATTGTCATCAGCACGCCCACACAGACCCAGGCACCGGTCACAGCTACAACAGGTTCATCGACGGGCAGCTTCATTCTGCCAATGGACCAGCAGCAGCAGCAGCAACCGAACCAGCCCAATAAGGCTTTGCCCGCACGCCAACAAATGCCCAAGAATATTATACGCCTGCTGCCCGCTAGCGGCGTGGTCAGCCCAGTTGCTGGCAAACCATCTGTCGTACAGCTGCCCGGCAGTCCAGCTGTAGTTAGACCCACGCCACCTGTTCAAATCCTTGGACCCCGCATGCTCGCACAAACTACAGTTCGCCCGATGCAACAGAAGATCGGCGGCGTGTCCATCGTCAACAGTAAGCCGGCGACCAGCGTCAGTGGAAGTACGACAGCTACTGGCACTGTAACAGGTACCAGCACGGGGACGGGCACCATTGTCAAGATGTCGCCGCAGGCATTTGCCACTCTGCAGCAGCAGCAACTGAAGCAGAAGCAGCAGAAGCAACAACAGCAGCAGCAGCCGCAGCAACAACAGAATCAGCAGCAGCCGCAGCAGCGAATACTCGTGGGTAAGTACCTGATCCTTGGCTAATCTTTCGATTTATAAAATACATTACTAATACATTGTCTTCCTGGCAGGCAACACCGCAATATCATCGAACAAAAACATTGTGTTCCAAGCGCTTCCCAAAGCTGCACCCAAAATACTCAGCACCTTGACTGGGCAGGCCAAGCCGCTGGCCACCGCGAATCTCTCGCCGCAGCAGCAGCGCATTGTATTACAGAGCTTTAAGCAGCCGCTATCTACAGCAGCGGGAGCAGCTGCAGCTGGAGCTGGCACTGCCACTGGAACTGCTGTGGCTGCCTCGCAGACAACAACGCGCATCATACGCACGAGTCCAGTGACGGCAACGACAACATCCGCCGGCACATCCACGGGCACGCAAGCCGGTCACATACTGTCGCTGGAGAGTCTGCTGCAGAAGCAAAATGCGGGCAAGCTCATCCAGCTGGCGACAAGCGCCACCGGTGGCAATGTTATAACGCTTGCTCCGAGCGCTCAGCCCCAGCAGCAGCAGCAACAGCAGGTGGCCACGACTAAGCAGCTGCCGGCAACGGCACGGATCGTGACCACCGGCCATACGACAATGGTGCCAAAAATCATAGGCAAGACGACAGTGATGCCCGGAAAGCCGCTGCTCCTGCACGCCAAGACGCTGAAGCTGGGCTGCACACAAACCAGCACAGCCACCACGCTGACCAGCGGCGGCGGTGTCGCTGGCTTGAAGACGGCGCAAAACATTGTGATTGGCGGGCAGACTGTGAAGCTACAGGGAGCGGTAAGCACGTGGTATTAGTGAGCTTCAAGGCGCACCCCTAACATCTTACCCATTGCAGACTATTCCGACGCGCAATGCTTTGGGTGCACCCATGCAGACGGTCATCATGGGCAATCAGCTGCTGCGCCTGGCCACCAGCAGCAACGCAACCAGCAACAGCAGCAGCAACAACAGCCTGCCCAGCACGTCCAGCGGCATTGCCAGTGCTCCGAAGACTCTGCTGATTGGCGCTGGTGCGGGGCAAACGTTGCGCATAGGCAAGAACGTGCTGCTCGCCACCAGCAGCGGCAGCAATGTGAGCACCACATCCACGGTGGCCACAACCACCGCAACGCCTGCCAATAATCTGGTCTTTGCCGTTCAAAATAATGGTGGCCAATTGTTCTTTACGCCCGGACTGCAGGGCGTCAATCTGAAGCCATTGTCCAGCATGAAGGTGATACCCATGTCCACAGCGACGACAGCCGTCGGCGCCGGCAGTGGCGTAAAACTGAGCAGCGTAACGACGGCAACCGTGGACGCCGTAGCTGGAAAGACGTTAAGCACCAAGCTGTTGCCCGCCGCCGTGCTGAAGACGGCCAGCGGAGGGCATGGCAACTAAGTGAAGGCACGCGTGTGGCAGAGGCTTGTTAAAACCACGTTGTTGACACAATCAGTTGTTTGGATTTAACATTTATCATTTATATATACATCTATATATAACTATACATAGTAGCTAACATTATGTAATTTACGATTTTCTAAGCAAAAAGTCTAACATTACAATTTGCTTCGTATAATTATATGAGAATTCAAGAATTGGGCATGTGATTTGTGTTCGGAAGAAGAAAGATATAGCTGCCCCTTACGATAGTATATGTTATTAATATAGCAACTGCTGTTATCTACCATCAAATTTGTCTCCCAGTTGAATTTGTCAAACCCTATATATTCTATGAAATGATGTGGCATTGAAGAACATAAAAAAACATAGGCTAAAACTAAATGAAATATTGGATATTCACAATGACAGGATGGCGTAATCTAGGTGTACATGGAGTTTGTATAACTATCCAGTTGGCGCTGTTAGGAACGTTGTTGTCCATCAGAATGGTGCCTCAGTGTGCATCCTTAGATGTCGATTAAGTTTGATTTTCAAATCGAATTGTTTTCCACAAATGCCGCACTGGCACATAGATTTCTCCTGGCGCGCGCTGCTGCTGGCATTTCGGGTGCTATGGGTGGCCTCTGGCATAGGCTTCTCACTAACGATTGCCGATAATGGCAGTTCTGCTTGAACGGGTAATGTGGAGGAAGTATCGAGTACTGGCAGCTGCTCCGGCTCGACCACCACTTCGGGCGGTTCTTCGACCGGAATTCTGTGTGTGGACTGCACATGAGTCTGAAGATCTTCAACATCGGCAAATGTGGACACGCAGAAGGCGCATTGTATCAGATCATGAGATTGCGCGGCCGGTGTCTCAATTGCTTGCTTTAGACTCATTTTGCGCGCCAGCTCTTCTTCGCGCTCTGCATCAAATAGACAATCAATTCACGTGCAATATAATTTTATAAATATCGGAATGAATGTGCTTACCTTGTATATGGCGATTAAGATGCGCCTTCAACTGCTTGTGCTTGATGGCTAGGGATTGGCAAAAAATGATCATTAAGATATGGCAATACAATTAATCATATAGATAGATCCATATGGATAGACTTACTCTTGCCGCAGAAATCACATTTCGCACGGGTGTGCACTGCCAGTTTGTGTTCTTTGAGCGTGTCTTTGGAATTGCAGAAGAAGCCGCAGATCGGGCACTTCAGATGCTTCCGTAATTTGTGCCATTTCATATGGAGCCTGAGCCGCGATTCATGTACATTGGCGAATTTCTTGCCGCATATATGACACTCGCAGTCCTTAAGCATGTGAATGCGGGTCATGTGCTCGTTGTGCCGTTCCTGCGTAGCTGAAGCATGTCCGCATAGCTTACAAGAGACACCAGGAACCTCCATTGGCGCTGGCAGCGCGACCAGTGCTTCGTCGTCTTCATCATCTGCATAGGTAAACTTAATGATATCGTCATCGCAATCCTGACCCGCATTTGGCTGAGGCGCACTCTCGAAAAGCTCGGAGTTGAAGCCATTTGCAGCGGCCAGCACCTCAGGCATGACTTGTGTAAAAGTCGCCTCGGCGGATAAATTGTTAACTAATGGCACTGCTGGCTCAAATCGTGTCTCCTGTGGCACACGAGCCGTATGCTCTTCCTTAATGGGCACGTGTGGTATGTCGAGCGGAGCACAGACGCGCCTGCTGCCATCCTCTTCGCTGCCACACTCTTCGCCTGAATCTACATAAATGAACGCGCAGTATTTATTCTCTTCGCTGGGCTTGTCAATTTCCTTTTTTATCACAAGTCCATTGTGTGTGCGCTTGCAGTCCAATTCATCAAATTGCTCCTGTGTCTCCACGCAGCTGCGTTTGAAGTTTAGCACCTTCTGGAATTCCCCAATGCACGCAATGCACATGTACTGCGGCCGACCGTCGTTCCTGACTACCTGTTAGGAGAGTTTATTTCATTTGGTGGGCTAACAAGTTTTGTTGAACAGTACCTCAAGATTCCAGGCATTCAATTGCTCTACTATTTCGTGCATGCATCCATTAGAAATGTCGCCGGCTCCAGGTATTGTAAATATTGGCTGTATAATTGCACGATTGGAAATGAAATAAATACCGCAAGTTCGACATGGTTCGATAATGTCATCGTCGCCGAATGTGTCCAGATCGCTGAAATCCATGCCGATTCAGTTGGTGATTTGCTAATTGCATACAACTAAGACATTAATACGATTCCCGAAATTATAGCAATATAAATGCACAACGATTCCTACTGTATGACAGCTTGTCGAATGCTGAAAAATATCAAAAAAGGCTATTCGTACGATAATACCGACAACAACAAAAGCCCTCTTATTTACCAAAACACAATATTTATAATAGTAACGCAAATGTTTAAATATAAATTTAAAAATAATAATAATTCGATATAATATTATTATGATAATTGTCATGCAAATAACTTCAATATGATTTCAATACAATAATAGATATTAAATAATTCAAGTTTATAATTAGTATTTAAATACCAAAATACTATCGCAAAGCACACATAAAATTTGCTTTCGCAACTTTGAGCAGCGTGAAGTTGGGAACGTAACAACTACATATGCGCTGTCAGCCCTAGTACAAATGCATAAAAAAAAATAAATAGAAATCATCACGCAGTTAAAAATCTTTGTGTGTTCGAGCAGAGGGTACAATTTGAAAATTGTTGGGCAGAAAAGTGCAACGACTTTACTATGAACTTAACGGAGCAGAATCCGTATGGCAATGGCTTGCTTTATGCTGGATTTAACCAGGACCAAGGTATGTACATCCACTTTGTTTGTTGTTTACATATTCACGAACACGAACTTTCAACGTGCAATAAACATACTATGTGTAAAATATATATACGTTTATAATCATTCACTGATTTAATTGCGCCGCAGGATGTTTTGCTTGTGCCACAGACACCGGGTTTCGTGTTTACAATTGTGATCCGCTAAAGGAAAAGGAACGCCAATACTTTCCCGAAGGTAAGTGTGTGTGTATGTGTTTAATAAATGACTTTTCTTGGAAATACATTTGCAATATCAAAAAAGTCCATGTTGTGTTGCGCTTACCATGATGTATTGCTTTTTTTTTACTAGTTTATTGTCTATCACAAAGGAATTGATCAAACTACGTACTCGAAAAACTTTTACATCGGTAGAAATACTATATAAAAAAAATTAATTACCGTCGAGCCTTTCCTCATCTTTCCTATGCACATTCTCTATTAAAGTCAGATTAACATATTGTGTGTGAGATTTTACCACAATTACCTAACAATGACTCACATTTCGCATTGTATTTTTCGCGTTTGCAGGTGGCCTGAGCCATGTCGAGATGCTCTTTCGCTGCAATTACCTGGCGCTTGTCGGCGGCGGCATTCGACCGCTGTATCCGCCCAACAAGGTGATTGTCTGGGATGATCTCAAGAAATCGCCGGCAATATCGCTGGACTTCAATCAGCCGGTGCGGGCGGTGCGTCTGAGACGGGATCGGATTGTCGTTGTGCTGGAGGGCGTCATTAAGGTGTACACATTCACACAACAGCCACAGCAGCTGCACGTCTTCGAGACCAGCGCCAATCCCAATGGCCTGTGCGTCCTCTGTCCACACAGCAACAAAAGTCTACTCGCATTCCCCGGCCGGCGTACCGGCCACGTACAAATCGTTGATCTTGCCAATACCGAACGAGCCCCATTGGAGGTGATTGCCCACGAGGCGGCCATCAGTTGCATTGCACTCAATCTGCAAGGCACTCGCTTGGCCACCGCTGGCGAGAAAGGCACACTAATACGCATTTTTGATACCGAAAACGGGAAGAAGGTGTCGGAACTGCGACGCGGCAGCAACCATGCAAACATATTTTGCATCAATTTCAATCACCTGTCCACAATGATTGTTGTGGCCTCGGATCACGGCACCATTCACGTCTTCAATTTGGAGGACAACAAGCAACGTGAATCGTCGCTCCCGATGATACCCAAGTATTTCTCAAGTCAATGGAGCTTTGTCAAATTCTCCATACCGCAGGGACCTCGCTGTATTTGTGCCTTTGGTGCCGACTCCAATTCGGTTGTGGGTAAGTCGAAAACTCGATTCAATCTCGATGAATTTCATCATTAATAAATGTCGCCCTCGCTTCTTTTAGCCATTTGCGCGGATGGTCACTACTATAAATTCCTATTCAATAACAAGGGCGAATGCAGTCGCGATGTTTGTACGCAGTTCCTGGAGTTGCAGGACGATGAAACTTAAAGTTGAGCAATAACTCGTATGTGGCGGCTGTACAAGCATATTAATATCTTCATATATATCTATGAGAACCGTGTTATACAATATTATATTTAAGCATGCTTTAAATCTACGTTACCAGTCGAAGTTCACATAAAACTGTAGTTAACAATTGTAACTGTTAATTGTCAACTTAATTCGACTATTATAATAATCCTCTAGCTGGGAACAGTTTGTAATAAGTGATGGTTTCATTTTTGAATTGGAACGGAGTAAGCGAACGATTTTTCTAGATATTCAGTAGATTTGTAATTAATTATTGGATCAGCCATGGCATCATGTAGAGGGTGCCTCTATACGAAAAGGCGGCAGACTGATCCATATCAACTCTTTGTGCTATAGCTGGGACCAACACTGCCCCAAGCCATGTCAAGATTTAAACACACGTATCTTGCGATCTGTTCGAAATTTCTAATATCAAAGAAAGTGATCTCATATTTAAAGCAATATCAAAGGGCATTTTTCATTTACAAATGGTGAAATATTAATTAGATCAGATACGCCCAAGCGTATGATAATATACCAAAGAGTTAAGATCTTGTTTATCAACGTAATTACTAATACTTTTGTTCTTAAGTAAGCGGAACACGAATAGAATCGAGTTTGGCTGTAAAGAGTCGATCTGTAACATTTGAGAATATAGTTAGTGAAAGATAGCTACCAGATGGCCGTCCCTATAGCTCTATTTCTGGTATTCACTCACATTTTGAGTGATCTATTGATCACAGATGGCGCCATTTGGAGGATCCCACTCTATAAGACTAAAATACCATATTACAAGCGTGACCAGCCGGCAGTGCCCAAAAAGCTATCGAACTTCTGCGTTAAATCTCTCTGCCCAAAGGGCGTTCGCCACATTTGCTGCAATAATAAGTTTGTAAGTTTCGATCGGCCATAGTTGACCTGGGAGAGAAGATCTAACTCTGAATATGAAATATTATTATTATTTATTACAAAAGTGGGGCGATAAATGTACCAAGCCGCGCCGAGGTGTCAACATGAATATTCACGGAGCAAAAATCGTTTCGAACCACAATCTTGTGCGCGCTTCTCTGTCGACCCTCATTAATCGGCTGCCACCGGCCAAGAACCTGTCACTGCTTCGCTGGGACGAGGAGCTCGCCTCGGTGGCAATGCGCGTTGTGAATTTCTGCAATGATGATAAGGCCGCCAAGTGCGTGAATGTTCCACGATACTTAAATGTGGCTCGAACCTCGTTCACCTTCGAGTCTCCTTCTACGGCAGTATCAGCTTTCTTACAAAAGGTAGATGATTTGTTTAGCAGTAGCGTTAACGAGATTCCAAGTTCATACATATACCACTATCAAGAGACGGATAACCCACTACATAATGCATTTGCAAATATGGCATACTACAAGACTAACAAAATGGGTTGCGGCATGCTTATACGGTATATAACCAACATATCCACCGTTTATATAACCTGCTTGTATAACAATAAGGTCAAGCCGAACGAAAAAATATATGAGCTACAGAACCCGGGACTCCCAGAAATAAAACCGAGTACAAAAGGCAAGACTGCTCGACCCTGAATCCTGTGCAGAGCTTCCAATCCAATATTCCAATCATTCTACGGATTTCTTATGCATGCATACAAACATTATTACTTTTGGCATTACTATAGGAACTAAATTGTTTAGTAAGTTATTTTGTAAATGGGCTACCTACATCAAACTTCCACAACTTACTAATAACATCAATATGTGTGCATTTGCCACAGCATAACTCTCTATTTGTATTTATTGTTCGAAATAGGTTTTTTACAAATTTGGAGCAAAGGCTCGTGGTACCCAAAATCTAAAAATTGCATAATATCCATATTTTTCACGTGCAATTACATAACAAAAATGAAATCTCTAATCCCAACTAAGTACAAATCAGGCTTTAAAAAAAAAAAAAACAAAGACATGGGATGAGTTAACGGAAATATTTGATAAACTCGAACTGGTATACATACATAAGTATACAAATAATATTAAAGTCTCTCGTTTGTACTTTGCGAGATTTCTGCGTTCACACGGATGGACGGTTATATCGATCAAGAATACATTTAATTTATGGAGTCTGCCGCGCCTCCTTATATCCTGATTTCCCATTCTCAATGGGAAGCAAATGCGAGGTATTGGATAAACACGATTTCGAACTTAATAGGGTGTTACTTTAATGCTTAGAAATATCACTGGAAAGGTAACAAAATTCCGTGAATGGACTTCAGAGATGTGTCGTATTGTTAGTAGTCTCTTCGAAGGCGGGATTAGTAACGCCGGCCGAGGATGGGCCTCGGCCGTCCGTTGGCCGCTCCACATGCGGCTGGGGCGCGAAGTCGCTCTGCTGCAGTCGTATAATCTTCGCCTGCTGCAGCGGACTGACCGGCATATGCAGATCCTGCAGGCTGTCCAGCTGGATGGCATTTGTTCCGTTTACGGGCGGGCTCTGCTGCTTCTCGGTTGGCTTCTGTGGCGGCTGCTTGCGCAACAGATTCGTGTCCGATTTCTTGGAGAAATGCGCCTCGATCTCCTGCAAGAAGAGGATGGAATACAGTTAATTGAAGTCCTTGCCAGGATTGTTGCTTGGCGCTTAGCTTACCCCGAGTGTGCGGCCCTCCGTCTCGGGCAACGTGAAATAGAGCACGACCGTGCCAATGAAGGCCACGGTGGCATAGAACGCAAACGTGCCCGGCAACGTCAGTGCACTAAGCATCACCAAGAACAGCTTGTTGGCCAGGAACCCAAAGACGTAGCCAACGCCGCCGGCGAAGCCGGACGCAGTGTTGCGTATGTCCGCCGGAAAGACCTCGCCGATGAGTATCCAGGGTATCATGCGTATGCCTAGGTGGGAGAAGAAGGCGGACAATAGCAGCAGGATGAGCGGCACCCACACCAAGTAGTTGCGCTCCTGCTTGGGCACAGTCAGCAGCAGATCTTCCGAGATCGGTGGCTTCGATGGCGTGACTGGAGCAGCCGCTGCTGGCTCAGGCGGCAGCGTTGTCAGCTCCAGTTCCTCAACGATAAATGGACTCAACGTGGTGTCCAGCTCGCGTTTGCTACGATTCCCTGGCTCGATTGTCGTATCAGCATATTGTGCCATCGTGGTCATCTCCAACTCGGGCAGCAATGTGGTCAGTAGCTGCTCCTGCTGCTCCTGCTGCTGCTGCTGCTGTTGCACCAGCTCATCCTGGTATTGATTCTCGAATATCTTCGATATGTTCGCCTGCGATATGATGCTTCCCTTGGGCACAATCGCCGAGGCATTCACCACGACATTGTTGACCGCAAACCCGGGCACGTCGTTAAGGAAGTGCGCATAGGTGGCGGTGCCGAAGAAGCACAGACCAGTGCCCACTGTCGAGACGAGCACCAGCGGCCGCTTGCCCGTGAAGTGTATCAGGACGACGCCCAGAATGGTGGACAGCATCTCAGCCACGCCCAGCAGGATCGTGGCATGGTACTTGTTCATGGGCGCCTTCAGCGTGTGGAAGATCTGCACGGCGTACGTCTGCAGCGGCGTCTTGCCGGAAAAGTGGCCCGTGAAGAAGGTGAACGAGACGAGCAGAAAGGGCGCCAGGAAAGTGCGCTTGCGCCACATCCTCAGCCGATGCTTCAGCGTGCGCCGCTGGCCGGGCACCGCGCCGCTGCCCTCGGTGGCCTCTTCGATGGCCTTCTGGGTGATCAGCTCGTCGTAGAGCTGATTGAACTCCGCCTCGACTTGGTGCTCCAGCACCCAGCCGCGCAGCCATTGCAGCGCCTTGACCGCCTCCCGGTACCGCTGCTCCCGTATCAGCCATATGGGACTCTCGGGCACAAAGCACAGCATGACTATCGTGATGACGGGAAACGCGGAGCTCACCGCCGCCACGTTGCGCCAGTCCATCAGGGAGCCCAGTATGAACTGCACAAAGACGCCAGTGATTACACAGGTGGTGCCCAGCGCCGACAGAATGCCCCGATACTTCGGCTCCGTTATCTCGGCCACATACGTCAGCACCTGCGAAAGGTGAAGATCACTTAGTGCATCGACATCAACAGCTCCCAGTGGCAGCCGCGAGGCCATCGAACAATGACAATATATTTCTGCCCCACTCGAACACGAATCTATCTGGGCTCCCATAAAATAACCTCTTGTAGCGCTCAAATAGGAATTTGCAGCAATTACGATGCGATTTGGCCTTTTGCCTTAGCATCAATTTAATGCTACCAACTGCCACTTGGCCTTCACAAATTCGATGTTTGCTTCGCGTTTGTATTTTTTGCCTTGTTTAGAGGAACTTCAAATGATTTCAAGATTAATAAACTAACATACTATGCGCTATAAAGCTTAAAATGAGACAATCAAACTAGTGGCTGCTTCGCTTGCCTTTGCGATTATTTCAGGCATTGCTTAAACCCAGATCTTAACTCAAAGATTGGATTACTGAATATTTAGCAAACGTTTTGCACTAAAAAATAGAGATATAGTTAGACTATATAATAATTATATGTTTCTCTCTTTGTCTCTCTTTATCTAAGGTCTTTTATGTAATACTTTTAATATTATTAATTTGTCTAAAATGTATTTCTTTTTTTTTAAATTTATTTAATTTCTTATTTATTAATTTTTCTAAAATTTATTTCCATGTTTTTTTTTTTTTTTTTTGTAAACAACATATTAGACTATATAATAATTGTTTTTCTCGGTATCTCTTTACCTAAGGTCTTTTATCTAAAATATGTTATTTATTTATTTTTCTAAAATTATTTTAATTTTTTTTTTGTAAATATCATATTTTGCAGATCTCTGTTATAATTGTAGCTGCTAATTGCAAATTGTTTTGTTTGAGCAAAATCAAAACTTTGCAAACAAACTATCAAAACTATATTTTCATGTAGGAAATATTAATATTAATATTATTATAATATAATAATAATAATAATAATATAATTATAATAATAATAATAATATTATTCAATAAAATAAAACACTGATGTGATTACTTCATATGCGAAGAGAAATATTATTAATTCCAGGCACTGTTCAACTATGATATGAGATTAATGGGGAAGTTTGTAAGACCTTAAGTTTCTTGTGCATTGCAATAGCTTCTGGTTAAAAATATAATATTATAGATTATATTATAGATTATAAACAAAAATATAATGAATAAAAATTATATATAACTATATACCAATTTATACACCAGGAATAAGTATATTGATTTTATAATATGATTTTTATTTTAAAGAGACGAGCAATGTAAAATAGTTTTCAAATCTCTTTTGAAACTCGGAATAGATGTTCCTAAAATTTTACATATTATCAGATTACATAAGTTCATAAAATATATCTAGAAACTCTGAATACTCTACGGTCGCAAAATTCAAGTGAAATGAATGAACATTCTCCATAGATTCATAAAGAATGAGAATTCAAAAACCGACATTTTTAGATCAAAGCTCGCCAAGCTATGCAGCTATTATATGCCAGCCCATTGGGGCGTGGCAAGCGAAATGATATTGATATTCAATTCAATTTGATTGTGAACGGGTATTATGCAGTCGGCTGCGTCGAACTGCAACGTTCCTCAAAGAACGTATATATTGTAGTTTTTGCTTCAGCAAGGTCAGGCACAAACACTTGCGGATAGATAAATGCAATTAGTTGGTTAGTTGGTTAGTGGGCTGAGTTTGAATGGATCGTGATCACTTACGGGTGCTTCCATCAGGCCGCCGCCGAGACCAGCCAAGCATAAAGCCGCATACAGATGCTCCGTGCGCGTGGCGAAGTGAAACATAAGCCAGGCAGCCAGTATGGGTAGGTTGACAAACTGCAAAAGGTAATCAGATATAGATAGAGATACAGATACAGATACAGATACAGATACATTTACAGATGCACACAGACAAAAGCAAAAGATCACTCAGCATAATTGCAAAATGAAACGAACTTCCAGTTCAGTGTGTCAATGTCTATATATTATGTACATATAAGTCTACATATATGATATATGTTAAGGATACGCACCTGCATGGCGCGGCGCTTGCCCAAGGGCTGGGTCAACAGGCCAGAGAAGAGGCAGCCCAACGGCACACAAATCAAGTTAATCGAACCTGCGTAAAGTCAATTAGTTTCCACACTCAGTGCAGCTATACGATGATGCTGTCGCACTCACTGAACCATGATATCTCCTCTTTGTTCAGCACTATGCCACTGTCCTGCCCCTCTCTGCGTCCCTCGCCGCCCTGTATGGCGGGTATTACAATTGTAGGAAAGCCAAGAGTCATGCCATACCCTGCATTTCGAGTGGAATTAAATGTTTATTGGAATTGACTTAGGTTAAGACTAGAAATATTTTAAGTTTGATTGAGCCAAAGTCAGGGAATGAAGTCTTTAAATTGAATATTTACAGCAATGATTTCAATTATTTCAAATTTTGCAATATTCATTATTCATTTTTGTTTGAATTCATTCCCCACTTCGTATGAATATGCACATATAATTAAGGAATGCGAGTATTACAAGTTATTTACCGAATAGCAATAGGTTCTTAATACTAACAGCTAGAAACTGTGGCAGGGCCCGGCGAAAGTTGCTCACTTCCACATCGATAACGCCGGAAATGCGCCGATTGTTGTTGTTGCCATTGTGCATGAAGTAAGGACGATCATTCAGTGCGCTATCAACGATAATAATGAGAAGAACAAAAAGAAAACAGTATTTAGATAGTCTATAAGCGCAACCTATATGTTGCTATTTACGCAGTTATTTGGATTACCCATTTTTATCAGCTGATACAGCTGCTTTGCCATTGAACATCGTGGCGTATACTTGATGCTCGTTCTTTTGGTTTTTCTGTTTCTGTTTTACTTGTTTGTTTTATATATGTTTCGTCTAGCCCATCACACACTAACTGCGATCATTCAATTGAATAACTTTCGAAATGGCGCCACAGCGGCCGCTGCGCCAACTTAACGAATCGTCGAGTTAACGCATCAAACTTAACGCAGCCAACTTAGTGTCTTTCACCTTGCACGACACTGAAGCTAACGCAACACTAGCCAACACGTGATTTTGTGATATTTTGAAATCGTTAATTGCCAACGGCTAATTGCCAAAATTTCAATTGCGATGCGATGCGTCACAGCGATTTGTTGCTGGCTTTCTTTGACATATTTAACTTTTTGTTGTTTTTCGATTATTATGCGCCTGGGAACGTCTTCTTTTATTATTCTTCTTTCTTTTGACACAAATTGTTGTTACGTGTTAATATGTGTAAATTGTTTTTAATTTCTTGTTGCCATTTTTGGTGAATGTTGATTTGCGGGTGTTTCTAAATGCTTGCTGCAATTAACTTATTATCAACTTTTTATTGATAAAAAAAATCAACCTGCTTTATGCTTAGCTGTTCGACGATTATAAATTATTCAGTGATATTTTGTATGAGGAGTAAATATAATTTGCATATTTAATATGCGTATGTATATTAATATAAACATATAAATAACAGCTGACAACTGAAACTGCGTAGAATATATATAAGTATATACACACATATAGACATATAGTACATATATACATATACAGATTAGCGGTTTCAGCCCGTTAAGTTTTCAGGTTCAGCGTACTTGGCAGGCTTAAAACAAGCTTTTCCTGTCAGTGAGTTTCGACATTTTTTTATCTTTCCTCCTAATATTGAGGTCAGGGTTAGGAGCGTCTCAAAGATATAAACCAGTTAGTAAACCGAGCTGAAGATGATGGCAGTAAGCCAAAGCCAACCATATCATATGAAAGAGTTTAGCATAAAATTTCAATTGAAATTGAAACTGGTTTCTAATTATGCATCAGGAGTGTGCTCTGTGCGATTAGCATAAGCTCCACAAAAAATAAATCGCCAAGTGGCATAAATTAGTTGGGCCGCGTTTTCGAGCTCACCTAATTGAAGATTCATAATTTTTTGTTTTGTTTTTTAAATTGTTTAATTTTGTCTTCACATTTATTATTGCCTAAAACTCATTTCAGCTTCAACTTCAAAGGAGATTCATTCAAATAAATTCTACTTGGGCCTCACGATCTCTCTGTCTCATTGCACAAGTTGAATAATAATTGTTAATGCAAATGCGAATGCAAATGCCACAGGCCGCAGCCGGAACCGCAAAACTTCTTGAGGCAACAGAAACCTTTAGGTTGAGTGAACGGAACACGACGCGGCACAGAGAACGCCCTTTGGGTTAATATTTAATGGGGTCAGCTTTGCACTTTTATTGATTATTTGCCATTGTGAATGGAGTTTTCGGTCAGTTTTAGTTATGCTGTTGCCGTTAAGTTGAAGATCTTTACACTTTATTATTATTTTGTGCGATTCGCTTTAGGCCAACATCAGAATGTGTCGCGCGGTCAAAACAAACTGAAAACGGAAATCCAAAAGCCAAGCACAGGCCCGAAGCTCAGCTCGTCGCTTACAGCTAAAGCAAAGGCAGCAGCAGCAGCAACAACAACAAAAACAGCAACAACAACAACAGCAACAACAAATCAAACACACATGTTTGCTGCAAACGCAGCTTACAAAACAAAGTCTCGGCTCGGTCAGCGTCGCTGCCGGCAGCGCTGTTCGTGTCGCATTGAATATACATTCGCATTAAGCACTTTTTACAGCTAAGTTAATATTTTATTTGCCAGTTCCTGCATTATAGTATTAAGTACAAGTATTAAGTATACATTTCATACTAACAAGTGTGTGAGATCATTTCAATCAAGGAAATTCTACATGCAAGCCTTAGAATTTCCTTTTAAAAATAGCTGGTCACTCTAATTCACACTAAAGGCTGACCATTGCACATCAACTGATGTGTAGAATCTATTTCAATAAGCGCATTTATCTCTATGAATAAAATTTGATTAAGTGTAACAATGCGGCGTATATTAGGCAATTACATGTGCACAAGTATTGTATAAGTATGTATGTATGTGTGTATGTACTCTTAAAAGTAAACCGAACTAAACATAACAGTGCACTAAGCCTTTGCTATTTTTTGCAGTTAACTGTTCTCTAAGTTTGGCAAGCAAAGCATGAGCATGAAATGCCAGCTCGGCTTTTCTATTTACTGGCGCAAGCAGCCGCAAACCGGTATCTAAATTTATCCAACAGACACAGTTTGTATCAAAAAAGTAAAATCAATCAGAGCTGCGCTTATAATACAAAACTGTTATTGTAGTTGAACAAAGCAGTGCAGCTTTTTGTTGGCGACAAATCAGCGGCGACGACGACGAAGCGGCACATAGTGCTGCCAGACAGTCGCAGGCATAGAGGGAATTTACACAGGGGCAATTAACTGCAAATGAAACGGCATTTTCAGAATTAAGCTGTGCTTAACTGAGAGAGAGTGAGAGAGAGAGAGAGAGAGAGACTGTCTGAGTAAGAGTGAAGACGCATTAAAACTGGTTTCGAAATCGAAAGCGCGCCTCTACATTTCGAGAATTGTTGTTAAAAAAAAAAACGCAAATTTGAATTGAACTGAAAATTGCCGTGCAACACGTGTATTCTCGCAATTATGTGATACTTTGTGCATGTATTAAATACAGTGTGTTAGGTGTTAAAATTGAATGGGTTCTAAAATAGTTATTTGTGTTTCACTGGCAGTAAAAAACACATTACCTATGCCTATTTATTCGGTATGAAAATTGCCAGCAATTTAATTATAATTGGCATTGTGTGTTTTCGCTTCGTATATGAAAACCATTTCGCAAGTGGCAGCTGCTTCGTTATTTATCGTGTTTCATTTCTCCTGCCTAAAACTCAATGCAATACACTCGCATTTCCGTTACAACGAATCGTTGTCGATTTCCGAAGGTCATGGGAGACAGCAACAATATCGTTTCTACACATTTACAAACAATTTGAAATAAACGTTTTCTGATGCCACGCACACGTGAACATCGACAGTGATTTAAGTGCGCCTTTGACTCGAGTGTCTGCTGGCGTTTTTATTTGATTTGTTTTTAATTGCCTCGCACTGGCAGCAGCACATTTCAAACGAAAAGTTCTCTCACCGAACAATTAACGGAAATCCAAAATTTAAATAATTTAAGGCATCAGCCGATTATATAAGCACACAAACAAAGTGAATACTCAATTGAAAGCGAAAAATAGTGCTAGGCATGACTTTCATTTTATAACGGAATGTCGCATACATACTGATGTATGTACATATGTATATGTATTCACACATTATTATAGACAAATTATACATTTACGTACAGCATGGGCATTTGTCGACTGATGTTTCTGCGCAAACGAGCCTCCGTCATTTTCTGACATATCCTGATTTTCCGATAGCTTTAGTATTATTAATCCAATATCCAATATCCATTCGCTGCTTTTGAGCTCTGGTCGCGCACTGATGAGCATTCTTCGAGTTTTTCTTGTGAATATCGAATACAGGCCAAAAATCGCATTAGCCGAACCAATAAAGTTTTTTGTCTAATAAATTAGCTACGAACTGTTAATTGCACAAGCTAATACAAACGCACATATGTACATACTTTGTGACGTGGCTGTTTGCAGTGACTTGAAGGCAAGGCAAATTTCTAAGAAATACGCTGAAATCTGTAAATATATTAATCGAACAAAAAACAAATGCACTTTGTGGCTAAGAAACTAAAAAAAAAAATTAGAATGTTACAACCCTTTTTCGTATTTGGCGCCAAATACGTGTACACCCTGTAAAGTAAGCATTCACAATGGCCTGGTTTATTTCTTGACGTGTATACACTTATCGAGCTGGCAAACGACAACGTTAATGTTTTAAACTACCAGGTGTGTACACACTGTGCCAATGGTAACACGATTCTTGCCGCGTTTTCTACCAATTGTTGCATTTAATCAATTTACCCACAAATCAACAATGAGTGCTGCCGCCAATGGAGTCCCGTCGCCACCTAAACGCCCCACGCCCCCAACCATTGGCACCCACAACGGCACGTTCCACTGCGACGAAGTGGTCGCCTGCTTCATGCTGAAACAGTTGCCGGAATACGAGAATGCTGAAATATTCCGCAGTCGGGACGACAAGGCGCTGCGTGCCAAGTGCGACATAATTGTGGATGTGGGTGGCGTCTTCGATCACGAAAAGAAGTGGTACGATCATCATCAGCTCACATTCAAGGACACCTTCAGCACGGTGCACCCGGAGCTGTGCGACGAGTTCGACATAAGGTGAGCGAAATATTCGATTAGATAAGCGAATAAATGGATAACACCAGACTCTCTCTTTCGCAGACTGAGCAGCGCGGGCTTGATTTACTGCTTCTACGGGCAGCGGGTGATACAAAGTATTTTGCAACGGGAACGAAATGTGCAACTGTCGGAATCCAATCTGAAATTGGCCTTCCTGCAAATCTATCGTAACTTCATAAGTGAACTCGACGCCATCGACAACGGCGTGCCCATGTTCGAAGGTGGGGAGCCACGCTACAAGATATCGACGCATCTGTCGGCACGCATTGGCAAGCTGAATCCCTCGTGGCAGGAGACGAACCCGGATATTGACCAGCGCTTCCACTTGGCCATGTCCGTTGCTGGCAAGGAGTTTGTCGAGAACGTGCTGGAGGTTGCCTGCTCGTGGATAGCAGCCCGCGATCATGTGCGTCTGGCCCTGGAGCAAGCCAAATCCGTACATGAAAGCCGGCAAATCCTTCTACTGGACACCTTCTGCCCGTGGAAGGCGCATTTAGATGGCCTGGAAAAGGAATACGATGTGGAGGGTGTGCCCAAATTGGTAGTCTTCAATGATGGGAGCAGCTGGCGTGTTGCTGGAGTGCCCGTCTCGCCCAGCAGCTTCCTCGGACGCAAATTTCTGCCCACGCCTTGGCGTGGTCTGAGGGATGAGGAGCTGTGCCAAGTGGCTGGCATTGAAGATCTCATATTCGTGCACCACACGGGCTTCATCGGCGGCGCCAAGACAAAGGAGGCGGCGCTGGCCATGGCGCTGAAGAGCATAGAATTCGCCGACGAGTGAACGTCTCTTAAATAAATTCACAATACATTGTCTCCTTTCCTTACAAATTTTATTTGTTTCGTGTTTTGAAAAATAAAGAATGAAATGCCTAATCCATGCGAGTTTTCAAGGAACGCTCCGTGATCTTGTCCTTCTCAATAATGTAGACGGTGGCACCCCAGCCACTCATCGCATCGCGGTCGAAGGCGTTCACCATCGACTGCGCAATCACCTCGAACAACTGGTCCGGCTCCAGGTCCGGACGCCACAGTGTCTCGCACATGCCGTACAATTGCTCGGCACAGGTGCCAGCTACAACAAAATCATCGGGCTCATTGGGGCAGCCGATTAGGTCCATGTTGCAGATGAAGGGCTTCATGGTTTTTGGATCCAGGCCAGCCACCACGGGCTCAATGAAGTAGGGTCCAAAGCGATGCTCGTAGAGAAAACTGGACAGCATGGCCGAGAATGGTTTGGGTGCCATTTCACGATTCTCTTTTGTTTCGTAGATGTTCTTGCGGAACATGAGGCGATCACGCACCGTCAATATATCCGTCTGGAGTCCAGTCAGTCCCAGAAACATACGCGGAGCAATGTGGAACACTTTCTTGAAGTCTGTGGAAATGGTTTGAGCCTGCACGCCGAAGCGATGATCCGTTGCAATAGCCACACAGTCCTTGCCCCGCATGGCGACCACGCAACCTCCGTTATAGGCCAGAATAGACATTGTTAATTTGATTTAATTCCGCAAATAACACTGGCGTAAATAAGACTTGGAAAAATAAATGCCAAACGCCGCTTCGAAGATGACTTTTTGTTTCTGCCCCTATAGCTTGGCGTTGCCAGAATGCTCCTAATACTAATGCACTAAATAAAACAGCAAATTTTTGTATCGATGGCACCACTTTTTGTACAGAAGTGTTATCGAAATGACATAGATAACATGAATAAAAATAAAGAAAATATGGGGATTCCTACATTCAATGAATTTTGTTTTAACTAGAAACTCCAATGTGGGAAACAGTTCTGTGATTGCAAGAATAGACCGCTACTGTTTATTATTATTGTTATATTAATAGATATAAAAGATATTCAAGCTGACAGGTATTAATACTAAATACTGCCATTTCCACTTTGTGTTGTATATCTAACTTATTTATCAGTAGCGATCGTTCAATAACCATGGTATCACGAATTTGGTCAATATAAATGTGATTGAAACCATTTGAAAAACAAACATGTTAACATTAACATTCATATTAATATCTGTTTGTTGCTGGCATTATTTTAAGGGTTTGTAACATCATCGATAAACGTCTATCGTAGGCTGTCATAATAATCGAGTAGCAATCGCATGCAGTAACACGATGTCCTTTTAAAACTGTATAAAATTGTACATTAAAAACAAAACTCAATGTTTGAAGTGGCGACGGTTGAGCTAACGTTGTTTCATTGCCCGCGCACAGTTTTATCACTACCAAATCAGAACAAGCAATAGCATCAAGCATCAAGCAGCAACAGCAACCTGGAAAGCCGATAGGTAAGCCGACTGCAGCCTGCTTGCACAACAACAATATAACAATTGGTGAAAAATTGCTAGTGCAACGGCAACAAATATTTGACATACCACACAGATAACATCCGTCAATCGAAATGGCTGAGGCAATGGTCGTTGAGGAGCACCCCACGGTGCCCAAGCGTTTTTTCTGTCACATGTGCAATGTGGAGATCAACATTCCCAACACCGATTACACTTGCCCACTTTGCTCGTACGGATTCGTTGAGGAGCTGCCAGCCAACGCACCGGAATTGTCAGCCTCCACCAGCAGCAATGCCGTAAATCATGATGCGGCCGGCGCAGATACCAACATAGGCGGTACCAATGCCGTTAGCAGCGGCAGCGGCAACAGTGCCGGCGGCAGCGGCAGCGGATTGATCAACGTTGAATCACTGCGGAACGATATTGTGTCGCTGCTCAGCATGCGCAATGTGCCTAACTTGGAAATAACAATCGAGCCAAATCGGCGTCACAATGTGATGCACTTGGGTGGCCCCTCCGGTGGTAGTGTGTCGAGCGGTACGGCAAGTGGAACGCCCAGTATTGGTGGTGGTCGGGTGCGGCCGGCCAATTTGGATCGCTTGGACAATGTGCTATATGACTTTCTGCAGAGCTTGCCTTTGGCCGGCGCCACAGCGGAGATCGTCACCGGTCCAGGTGGAGGCGGTGGCGTTGGCGGCACTGGCCACTCCCATATGTTCTTCATGGGCAATCCGGGCGACTATGCGTGGGGCCGTGAAGGTCTCGATACGATCGTCACACAGATGCTCAACCAAATGGAGACAATGGGCCCGCCGCCATTGTCCACGCAACGCATCAACGAAATACCAAATGTGAAGATTAGTGCCGAGGAAGTGGAACGCAAAATGCAATGCTCCGTCTGTTGGGATGACTTCAAGCTGGATGAGCCGGTCCGCAAGCTGCCCTGCTCGCATCTGTTTCATGAAAATTGTATTGTGCCATGGCTGAATCTGCACAGCACTTGTCCCATTTGCCGCCAATCGTTGGCCAACGATGACGAGAACGACGACGTCGCTTCCAGTGAAGAGGACTATTCGCTGCTGCACAACTATGCCGATGATGATGAGGTCGGACGCACGGGCAGACGCACGGGCAGCAGCAGCAATCCTGCTGGAAGAGCGCCCACATCCGCCAACGCATCTAGTCAAACAACAGCCCCACAGCCGGATCAGACAACAGCAGCAGCCACACAGCAGCGAAACAACGTGTTCACTTTTGATGATGACAATATGTTTTTGGACTAATTCATAGATAATTATGGATAGGGATCGGGTCGACTGTAGCGGATCGGTTCGGAATAAGGATGGTAAACCTGATATTCAAAATTAATGCCCACGCAGCTCAAGCGTTAGCACATAAAATCCAAACAGTTGCATATATTTATAAAAGAAAAAGTCAAAAAAAAAAAAAACCTCAACGAAAATTATTATAGACACGCTTTATTTTGTTTAGTTTCAAAAAGGGCTCGTAATCTATATTTGCAAACATGTTGTTCTTAATTTAATATTTGCACAGCAATAAATTGCTGTAAGCATAGTGAGGCGAATACCAATTTTTATACAAATTATGTATAAATTAACTTCAATTACATATATGTATTTATAGGAAGAAGAGGAAGATATAAAAGCATTGTATTTGCGCTTTATTCTAAAAATAACGCAAGTTGTTTATTTCAAGATAACCTGTAACTAGCTACTAGTTAAAAAACTAACATGTAAAGCACTTAAAGCAAATTGTGAAATTATTTATCGCAACAAATTATTTAATAAATCCATTACAAGAATTTCAATTTTAAAATTGCAGCTGCGCCCCAAAAAAAAAACTTTCGTCAGCTGTCAGCGAACGCGACTGGGTGGCAACGCCACTAGAAAAGTTTGCCTTGTTTATGTATGCGTGTGTTTTTGTTGTTTTTGGACGAAGGCGCAACTTTTGAGCCAAGTAAATTGTTTATAACTGTAGGTAAAATGCGCTAGATAACTGAAATTTTACGTATATATCAGATCTTAAAATATGGCCAATATAAATAGCATCAGGGAAACAGTTATACTCACAGAAGTGGTAAAAAAATAACAATCGAATGTGTTCTCTGCTAAGAATATTATATTAATTAATAATTGGTAAATACCTATGTATGAACAGGTGCGCCAACAATATGTGCGCTATTTGGAGCGTCAGCTGCAGGAAAACGTCTGCGTCTGGGCAGGCACTTCCAGGAACCACCACAAGCCCACAGCTTGGGCGTGCATTGACCACAGCGTCAAGGCCATGGAGACGCATGCAATCAAAGCCTGCCAGGCGGCACAGCTCTATCAACGCTCCATGATCAAGATGGTAAAGTGACCAACAGACGCCCTTATTGCGGAGCCTTAGCTTAAGTTGTTTTATTTAGATCGCAGCCGTGCGACGCAACACACGGGAATGTCGACTGGCGGATGCGCTGTTCGACCAAATGCAGCAGCAAATACAACAAATCGACGAAGATTCGCCACAGACAGAAGCATCATATGAAAATGCCGATGCCAATCCCAAACACCAGCTGGTCGACAAGGCAACGCAAACGACATGCATGCCAAATGATGAGCGGAACGACAGTTACACAAGCTATACGCTGTGCCAGAAAATCGATATGTTTCAGTCTCAGCTGGCGCAGCTCGAGGCCGAAGAGCAGCAGCAGCCGCAGCAGCAGCAGCAGTTGGTAGAAGTCAATGGCAATGAAAGAGCCGCAACACCCTTGTCCAACACAGAGGACGTTGTAGCCCAGGAGCTGGCCAAGCTGTTCACCGACGAGCCCACTGATTTAAGCGCCGTATTTGGCATTGCTGTAGAAGCCATGGCAGATGGAGATGAGCTACACGAATCCACCGTTGCGGACAGAGCAGCTAAAGCCGCTAATGTCACCTGTCTCGCCGTCAACTATGCCGCCTAGCAAAAGCACTCCGAATCTGAGGAACAGCCTCTGGCCCTGTGAATTGTATGCACAGCGCCGGCGTCTCAATACGTGCCTGGTGCACTTGCTTGACGCGGATTGGCGCTGTGAAGATGCTCTACGCTACAAGTTTGAGATGCTCTTTGGCGAGGACAGTGATGATGAGTTTTCCACGCAGATATCTAGTCCCAGCATCGATCTGGTTGATGAGGTGCTGCTTTCCAGCTGCATACTACGCATACGGCCCTGGATCGTGCGGCACCTGATGCGTCCGCTGCAGGAGGGTCTCATTGCCAATCGCTTTCTGTTCAAGAAGTTGGCCAAAATGCTGGCCAACAATATTGTGTTGGCCAATCCATATGCCAGCGAACGGCAAGTGAAACAAGCCGTGGAGTTTGTGTTCTGCACCCAACCCCGAGGTATTCAAAGCGCGCTAGATCTGGAATTGATGCCGCCTATCTTAGTCGAGCGCAACGAAAGTTAAGTTAAAAGTGAGGTTGATCGAGGTTGTCGAAAAACTTTTCCAGCTTTAAATATTTTGTAAGCAATGTAGCAGTAATATCCATGTAAGGCAAATGTTCAATTTAATTAAAACGTTCATTTAGAGATGTATCCAAAATATAAATACAGGTATTAGTGTTCCTAATGAAACGTATTATATTCTTCTGTTTAGAAATTTTAATGGGCAATAAAAGCTTAAACCTTTAGACCATTAATCTCAATACCACGCAGTCGAATTGAATTATATGTAGGCACACTTAAGAACCACTTCCCGATATTCTTAAAGTAGGTTTGTAGAACCATTTAACCTATTCGAAATCAAAATTGAAATGCGTGATCTTGGATTATCGGTAGAGTTTGGTGTTTTTTCTATGTTCCACAATTGATTGAAATAAATCAACAGAGCTCTATTAAATATTTATAATTTTGTTTGTTTAAATTATAATTAATTCAATGATTACAATAATTTTTCTTTCTGCACATCTCTCTCTCTGTTCAATTGGTTTTTTATAATTATATAAATTTTAATATATTTAATAAACGATACATATAATATAGTTTTTGACAAAATTGCGGCTGCTGCTGCGACGGCGGCTGCGGTTCCTTTTGTTGTTGCTGTTGTTGTTGTTGTTAATCTTACGGCTGTGTATGTTGTAGTTGTTGTTGTTGTTGTTGCTGCTGTATTGATTGATAATTGGTTGTTGTTGATGTTGCTGCTGTGGCCGGTAATGCGCTCCATTCTCTGTTGGCATATTGCTGTTGGTGCTTAGTCTGCAGCAGCGACAACATCCGGATTCTGCTGTTAGGGTTGAGAGACACTACCTAGTGTCGGGTATTTGATTTGTGTTTGCCGCCGCATTCGCGTTCTGTTTGTATTTCTGTTGCTGCTGCTGCAACTGCTGCTGCGAGCCCGTGGCAGTCTCTGCTTGCTGTGGTCGGCCACGTCTCTCGAGGCCACCTCGATCAGCTGCTGTTGGCCTGACGCCAACTGCAGCGGCTGCTGCACTGCCAGCACCGCCAGCACCAACGACGCCTGCTCCGCCTCCGCTTCCGCATCCGCCTGTTGCAGCCGTGCCGCTCGTTTGTGTTGTTGCTGTTGTGTTATTGGCTTTCTTGTTTTTGTAGCGATATTCATCGCATACGAAGTCCTCCGGCGAGGTCTGTTGCATTTGATTCACCTGTCGTACCACAGCCCGTTGCTGTTGTTGCTGTTGTTGCTGCTGCTGCTGCTGCTCATCTGCATTGTTGTTGAGCAGCGTTTCCTGTTCCTCCTGCTGCTGTTGTTGCTGCTGCTGTTGCTGCTTGCTGTCGCTGCCATTCTGCTCCTTATTTACATTATCACTCTTCGCCAAACAGTCACCATCCTCATTGGACGCATTCAAGTCAAGCTCCTCTGTGCATAACAGCGATAGCAACATCGACTGCACAAACATGGAGCTGCACACAGAAAAGATATGATAATTAAGTAAGTGATTCTTTATCTATATATATATATATATCTATAATCCTACCGATCGGCGCGCTTGCGCTCAATATCCGCCCACTCGGCATCCGTTAGCGTGGGCTGCATAAATTTGGCCAGCAAGTACTGCGACTGCGATGCCTCGCCAGCTGCAGCTTGGCCGCCAGCCTGGCCAGACATGACGTTAGTGCTGCCTCCGCCATTGGCTATTGTAGCGCCCCCAGTGCCGACGCTTATGCCCAGTGCATTGCTAGTGCCGCTGCCGCTGCCAATGCAATTGTTGCCCACCGCCTGCAAGGACACAGTTAAATGCGTAATAGTTTCAGCAAGCTGGTTAAGTTAGACTAAATAATTTGTGGCTACTTCTCTGGCGTTGAGTGTATTGGCGGCCAGGCTGCTCGACTGCGTCTGCTGATGGCTGCTGGTCGATGAGAAGGTTGCGCCCACCGGCCAATCTGTGGTGCGCAGATTCGACGGTGCGCTCACACCACTGGCACTCATGCCACCACTGCCAACTGCACCGCTGTTGCCGCCGCCGCCGCCGCTGGCATCCAAATTCGATGTTGCGACTATGGGATGCGTGCGTCTTGGCAGCCGATCAATTTGGCGCGATGCCTAAAATAACGAAACCGTTAAATGCAAACATTCACAAGTTCTATTTAATTTTATTTTTGTTTTGTTCTCTTTCGGCGTTCCTGCTGCGGCTGCTGCTACTGCTGCCTTATATACACTAACTCATAATAACAACAACAAATGGGCTGCTTACCGTCAACTGTTGCCGATCCATTTGCATTTGCATCTGCAATTGTTGCAATTGCGATGTTGGTGGAACGCCACGTCTAACACCGGACAGTTGAGAGAGGAGCTCCGCAATGGGATCGACAGATTCGCGACCCGATGGCGACAATGCCGACAGTCCGCTCGATGAGCTAAAGTGCATATTGGAGCGACGGGTGCGCGGCCCGCCCAAAGTGCGTCCTGGTATGCGTCGCACACCACCGCCATGGCGTATGGCCGAGGGCTCGTCGTGTTGTCTAAAGGTTAAGGCAACCAAAGAAAATCGAATGCGACGTGAATTATGATAACTTGTTCTGTTCTAGAAAGAAATCTCGATTAAAAACAAAGTATCTATTATCTAATTTGCAATTTTACCAAGATTTTGATAAACAAACAAATATAGGTCAGAACTTGTAATGGATTATAAATTAATTGAATTATACTTAGGCAAATGCTTGAGTTGTATATAAATCCAAGATGGGTTTATAGAAGACAAAAAAGAAAATGAAGGAAAAAGAGTAGAAGAACTCCCAAGTTCAGGGAAAGTAAATAGTATATAGATGGATATAGATAGTATATAGTATATAGATGGTACTCTAGCTAAATAATCAGATTCCTGCTAAACTACCTTAACTATTGTCTGACTGAAAATGAATTTATAGAATGCTTTTCGTTGTTTTTGTAAAAGGATATCAAAAAGGATATTAACTCTCGTGGTCCTTGCCGATGCTCCAATGTTAGATGACCAGCAAAATCATCTGTGACTAGATTCGGCTCACCGCCAGGCAGTCCGGCACAAACGGGACAGACGACCTCCAAACTGGTCTCCGTATGCTCGGCAGAGACATGCTCCAGCAGTGTTGCATCGCTGAAGCCCATCTTTTTGCAATAAGGACACGTGAATGATTGCGGCTGGTCCGTTGTTAGCATCTCGCCGCCAAAATATAACTCAATGTCGGAACGGGTGAGTATGCACTGCATTGGATGCTCGACCAGATGGCGAGTAGAGGTGACGCCATCCTCATAGCAATCGGCGCACAGATCATAATCATAGCAAATTAAACACTTATAGCGACGTCCAGTGAAGTTACTTTTTAGACATGAATCGCAGCTGACACCTAAACGAAACGCACACTTAGAGATTGCAGATGATTAAGGGGGAAAGGAGCTTTGTTTGTTACCTTCATGACGACTCATTATTTAGCAGCAGCAGCAGCAGAGCGGCGGCGGCAACGGCAGCGGCAGCGGCAGAGTCACCACCAGCAGCAGCAGCGGCAGCGGCAGCAGCAGCGACGACGTCTTCACGTCCACTCGATAGGTGCCGTTCCCTTTTTAGGCGCACGTTCCACCGTTTTACCGTTCTACCGTTCCACCGTTCTGCCGATGATTTCGATTTGATTTTATTTCAATAAACTTTCGGCTGAGCTTTCAGCACTTCGTTTCGTTTGGTTATTTCCTTTTCAAACTATGTTTTGAGTTAGAGATTCTTATGTACATATGTGTAGATTGCAAAGGAGCTGCAATGCAATGCAAATGGGAAAAGGAACTTGTCAGTCAGCGTATGTAAACAGATGATAACAAAGGGAAAACGGCCAAATTAAGTAACAAGGCTAACACGCACACACACTGACACTCTCACGCTCACACTCACACATACACATACACATATATACACTATTCACAAGCGCAGCCCGCCCTCGCAGATGCAACGTTTTTTTCGCCTTTATTTCTCTACTTTCCGATTTTCTTTTCGCCTTTCTTTGCACAGCTAACAGAAGACAATTACGGTTCTTTCTCTTTTGGTGTTACCTTTCGCGTTTGTCGTCCGAAAATGAAATGAATAGAAACAGGCAAAAGGTATAAATCGCACACACTTCTCTCCCCCTCTTACGTCTTGCATTGGCAGCACGCACTAACACAAGCTTGTGGGCTATCAAATATTTTAATTCAATAGCAAAATTAAAGGCAAACTGGCAGTGTGTAAAGCGAAAACCATAAACACAATGCACAATATTATTTAAGTACTATACAAAATAAATATACTATGTATTTTAACCATGCACAGTAAACATTTATTTTTAACTTTTCGTTTCGCGAAAATTTTCAACTCATTCGACCCGTCCGTCGTCGTCGTCGTGTGCTTTTGTGTCGCTGCGCTGTTCGCTCGCCCCCCTCTATCCACCTCCTGCTGTGTGCCGAGTGCTGCCACTTTTGCCAAAAACGTAGTGCAATGGTCAAACGTAAATAAACCAGAAACCAAGGAGCCTAATGTTTGCCTTAAGTGTAAAGAAATTGTTTATAAACAATTTCAACATCTGATTAAAGAAAAATGTAATTCGTACAACATGTACGGCAAGTTCTGCTTTTTACATTGGTGTTACCATACCATTGCTTGAATATGTGGCAACGCCAGGTCGAATTGCATGAGCTTTTCGCAATTGCCTGTCACACCATACAGTGCTAGACACATGAATAGAAACTGTCCGCTTAAAGCGCATGACCCAAGAAGATGATTGGCAGCTGATAAACACACTTTAACTATTTAAATGACTTGCAGTGTTCACTCAGACGATATATTGTAGTTTGTCTCGGGGGAGGCGTATTATTAAATTGATTGCTTGTGTGTATATGTAAATGTAGGTGAATCTGAAGCTATCCAGATGTCAGCGAATAGTAATACTTTTCTTCGTCTTCTTTTCATACACTGTAGCTTGTTAAATAACAATGGCATTTGCACGCTGTCACAGAACACATGAAGAAAGCAGCTTTGCTGGTTCTCTTAGTGCCGTTTGTTGTGGGAAATTATATTTAATCATATGCGACACTATTTTTAAGCTTTTGCGTTTTCAGAATTGAACGGCGCGTAATTATGGTACATTCATCTTTAGACACATGTATACACCCTTTTCAGTGTATGTGTATGTATAATATACATATACAATCTACGCAATCGAAAATAATTTCAGCTGAAATCTTTGTTCGTCGCGAATTCTCATTGTGCCCAAATTGAAATAAGTTGCTCTGTGGCCGCAGACGTTTCTATGTTGATCCTATTGCATTTGTGTGGCAAATTCGCATTACATACTGATGCAGTTAAGTGCTTATGCATGTATGTACATACATATATACATATGTATTTCTTTGATACACGTTCCATTTTTTTTATTGGCTATTGCGCTATCACATTTTGATCACCAATTTGTTGGTACACATACATGTAATTTATTGTGCTGTAACACTGAGTAATTAATTATTATTTACTATTTAAATAAAACACTAGCACTCAAATAAATATATAATTGAAACGAAAATAAGTTATATCGAGTTGAAAGCTTTCCCCCGACTGCAGCTGCAGTGCGACCAGACGTGGGCAGATAAAAAAATACTAAATTATCAATAGTCGTTTTTCCAGCCCTATTTATTTAACTAAACGTTGCTTGGTTTTGTTACATTTATTATGGTTTTCGTTTAACTAATTATTGCTCAATCTTCAAGTTTTTCTGGAGGCGGTCCACAAGGCTGAAGCATGCGTTCCATTAAATTAAATCGTACACGCGCTTTAGACTCGTTCTCAGCGATAGCAAAATAATTTAGCATATCATAATGTCCCATGTAGCTGGCCAGCGAGTCGCGGTGTTGATTGGTAAGCCACTCGAATTTGGTGGTATCCGCGTGTCCAGTGCCAATATATTTGCTTTGAAGATGCTCCAACTGACTGTGTATATTATAGCGTTCGCCCATTTTTGCAATAAATACAAATTTTATGATAGACGCCAAATGCTCAGTTTGTTTTTAGTGGTGTTTAATGAACAACTGAACTGATTCATATGAACAGAATACCAAAATGGAACCTCTGTTAAGAAACTGTTAATGCGCCATAAACAAACAAAATGTGCGGCCGGACTTGTTTGTAAGTAATTTTTATAGATTGCAAACTCTAGTGATATTTAACGTTTACCAAGCAGAACACTTGATCCAGATGAGGTAATTTGCGCATGCAAATACCCTTCTCGCGATAATGTGAAACCAAAAGAGGAAATCAAGCAGGAATCCGTAACACCCGAATGGCGCGCAGAGTTCAATTTGGGAAGAAGTTACCAGGCCTCGTATAACATAGCGCCCACAGATATAACTCCCGTTATGTAGGTTGATCTGAAATTATCGGTTATGGTGAATGGGACTCACTTGTGTGGGCATCGTTTCAGTGTCTCCGCGGCTCATTTCAGTGAGGCTGAGGATCAGCAATCCGCACGTGTTGTTCTGCCCATGATGTGGGGCATGATCCCCGCCTGGCACAAGGGCGACTACCGCAAACATGGACTGACCACCAACAACTGCCGACTGGAGCACTTGATGGACTCAAAGCTCTATCGTGGCCCCTTCAAGCGCGGCCAGCGCTGTGCTGTGATATGCGAGGGTTTCTACGAATGGCAAACCACAAAACCAGCGAAGCCATCGGAGCGTGAGGCATACTTGGTCTACGTGCCACAGGAGTCGGAGGTGAAGATCTATGACAAGAACACCTGGTCGCCGGCGAATGTGAAGCTATTACGTATGGCCGGCCTGTTCGACGTGTGGCAGGACGAGAGCGGCGATAAGATGTATAGCTACAGTATCATTACATTCCAGTCCAGCGAGATTATGTCCTGGATGCACTATCGCATGCCAGCGATTCTCGAAACGGAGCAGCAAATGAATGTGAGCAATTGACTAGTAATTGAATGGATTTATAATAATGATTTCCTCTTTAGGACTGGCTGAACTTTAAGCAAGTGAGTGACGCTCAGGCCTTGGCTGCACTGCGTCCTGCTACGGCCTTGAAATGGCATCGCGTGGCCAAATTGGTCAACAATTCGCGCAACAAAAGCGACGAATGCAATAAACCATTCGAATTGGCGGCCAAGCCGGAAAAGCCAAAAGGCATGTTGGCCTGGCTAACAGGCAGCAAGCCGCAACAAAAGGACAAGGCCAAGTCCAGCCCAAAGGAGGAGCAGCTCCAGCAGAATACACATCTCGATGCCATCAAACGAAGTCCAACCTCACCGCATGCGCAAAACGCCGCCAAGCGGCCGCGCTGCGAGTTAGTGAAGACAGAAGAGAGCGCTGAGATTACAGTTAAAGCGGAAACAGCTGACTGTTAATTAACATTTACTCTCTCTCTCTATCTCTCTCTCTTCCTTAAGCTGAGCTTATTAATGGGAAATATAAGACATTAAGTATTTTTTTCATAGTATTTAAAATTTATTTGCATTAAAAACCAAAAGTTTTGTTCTCTTTACCCAAATCTATAATATAAGTATGTATATAGCATTTTCTTTTTGCTTAATTACAAAGGCTTAGCATATAAAAATTGATTTAAATTTGTTGTTCTCTTAATTTGTTTGCCGTACGCTTTATTCGCTAATTGGTGTGTTTAAAACTATGAAATGTCATATGGAAATAGTATGTATGTATGTATGTAAAACGTAAATTTGTAGCTGCCATGTTACTTGATCCGCGCCTGTTAAGCTTGCACTTTTGCAACAAATCTGACGGACAAAAAATGGAAATTAAGCAATTATTCTTTTCAGTATGTGCACTTGAACTGCTTTTCCGCATGAAAAACACAGCAAAAACTGAGCGACAACAAAAAATTGATGTCAATGTTGCAGTGCACTGAGCGAATGTATTAGTATGTGTGTGTGAGAGAGAGAGAGAGACGAAGAGCGCGACCAATTACTTATGTGTGTGAGTGTGTGGGTGTGTGCAAGTGCTTACAATTAGAATCGTGTGGTTTATTAGTCTAGAAATTACACTTGTAAGTATTTAATAATGTATATGTATATATTTATAAAAATGGTGTTCATTTGTTTGTTAATGAACTTTGCAATTTGCATAATGAGTGTCGTTGATTTACAGCTATTTCAAATACTTTTACACTGCTTGGCAGAGGCAGAGGCAGAGGTTTTGTCTCTGTATGTGTGTGTGTGTGCGGATTGGCGGCTTTCATGTGTGGAAGCAATGATATCGATATCGAGAGCGTGTACGGTACGTGACTACCGTTATGTACCTAAGTGCCTATTTACGAGATTACAATTCAATTTGCTTCGCTTTATATCTGACTTGACGCGTTTGTACATAGGCTATATGTATTTGTATGCTGGCTAAACTATTTCAACAATTTTGTAGAAAATGTTTCTCTTATAGATTGCACTTGAAAAATAATTCAAAACTGAGTTTAGTGTCGAGAACTAGAGATTGGCGCGTGTCACGAGCAAATGCGATGTGGCTTTAAAATTTAGTACACGCAAACTATTAGTACTAAAAACTATGGAGTAAGACACGCGCTCATCCCTACCAGAAAGAGTTCCGAAGGGTGGGAGGGAGGGAAAGAGACAGAGATAGAGAGGGGAGCGAAGATACATTCACTCAAATTGCGTGCTAAACATGTTAATATTTAGATCCTCGAATGTTGTCGTGGCGCTGTGATCGAGCATTTGCAGCATGTCGGAGAACTCCTGACCTTGCGGCTGCTGTGCGCCCGCTGCGACAGCGGCGCCTGGATGTGCATGCGCATGCGCGTGTGGGTGATGAGCATGCGGATGCGGATGTGGATGGGGATGCGGATGTGCCGGATGTGTGGCCGCCGCATTTTGCCAGTCCCAAGGCGTTGCCGTTGGCGCCGTTTGATAGGCGGACGCCTGTTGCTGCTGCTGCTGTTGGCGTTGTTGTTGCTGCTGCTGTTGTTGTTGCTGCTGCTGTTGTTGTTGCTGCTGCTGCTGCTGACCATTGCCGGCGCTGAGCTGCGTGTAGGTGGGACCGCTGGGGGAGCGGGCCGGACTGCTCTGCTGATAGGCTGGATACGCGTCAGTGGCAGTCGGCTGCGGCTGCTGCTGCCCGGCCATGGGACGTGCACCCCAGGCATTGGGCGTGGGCGAAGTGCCCGACTTGGGCAGCTTGGCCAGGGGCGAGGGACCGCCCCCAGCTCCACCTGTTGCGGCGCCATACGGCGAGTGCGTGGCATCGTAGCTATACGCCACCGGCGTATTCTGCGCCGATGCAGGACGAGGCGGCGGCGCCTGCATGTGCATCTGATAGATGCCAGCATCGCCGCCAGTTGGCGTAATCTCGCGTCGCGGCGGCTGCAGCGTGTAGTCCACGCCCGGCGCCTGCACGTAGACATGTTGCTGCTGCTCCACCTGCTGTTGTTGCTGCTGCTGCTGCTCGGGAGTGGCGCCGTGCAGCGTCTTGCCGGAGCTGTTCGTGCACACGATGTACTCCACCTCATCTGTGTAGGGATTGAGGAACGCATAGGCCTGGGTGCGCAGCCACACGAATTCGGAGCTTTTGGCGCGCGCGCGATAGAGCAGCGAGAACATTTGTCCCTTCTGCTTGAGCACCTGGTCGAAGCTCTCCTTCATGTGGCTCTGATCCTCCGGATGAAAGAAGTCGTAGCAGATCTTGCCCAGCAGCTCGGTGGGCGTGTAGCCCAGAATGTGGAGCACTCGCTGATCTACAAACGTGAATTTGCCATCCAAGGCGTGGCGTGTGATGAACTCGCTCTGGTTGTTGCTGCCGGTCATGTCGTTGGCGGCCGTGGAAGTCACCTGGAGTCGGCCAATGGCCACCAGGCAGCAGTGGGAGGCCATGTCGTCTACATCCCGTTCCATGTGAACGTTGGGAAACATATCCGTAGGCGGCCAGTTCTTAATATAGCCCGTACAGTGGACCACTGCATAGTTGGACCCATCCCGGGAAGGACCCAGCGAATTGCGCTGCTTTAGGCGATTCAAGTGTCCAGAGACCATAGCGTCGGGATTGACGTTGCCCACGCGCATGCGACATATGAAACCACGACGGGCGCCCATGCTCAGGCGCATGCTCGACTGATGGCCCTCCTTCTTGACAGTGCCCGACTTCAGATCAAGGATGCGACCCGCATTCTGGGACTCCTGTGTTGAGAGCTGCTCGCGTATTTTGTCCCTGTCATCCGGATGGATGTGCTCGTACAGGCTGGTGCCGTACCAATCGCTTTGCGTGTAGTTCAGCACCGGAGTCACCGAGTCGGAGACGTAGATCACGCGGCCCGTGTCGCAGGAGACGACAAAGAGAAAGCCGTCAGCTGCCTCCAGTATTAGGTGCTTCAGTTCTTGGTCTGTGAGGAATGAGGGCTTGTAGGTGCCGTCGCTGCTGGTGTTGCCAGTGCCACGCAGCGCCTTCATATGCGCCACGGCCATGCGCAGGATGGTCAGCTTGTCGGGCTTGCGTGCCAGAGCGCTGCAGGTGGGCACCATGTCCGAGAGTTCCGTTATGTAGGCGGTCATTTTGTTGCGACGGCGTCGTTCGATTTCACAGTGATTCTCGCGGCTAGCGAAGCGCTCCTTGTCCTGTATGTTGGCATCGTCCATGATCCGAATACTTAATTAGCACACTCTTTCACTCGTTGTATACGTATTATGTGTATGTGTCTGTGTGTGTGTGTGTATTCGGTGTATTTATGAGTACTTCTCTTCGTTTTGCTTTGCCCTGCTGTTCGCTTTCTTTATGTGGGTCGCTTTGCCGCGACGGCCCAGCGCACGGTTCTGAAAAATGATTCGTGAGTTGAGGGAGGGTTTAGTATTTTGTCTACGTCTGCCACTGTATATGTGAGTGTATGTGTGTGTGTGTGTGTGTACAAGTGTATATGGACAGTTTTTGGAAACACACGACGAATCAACTTCTTATGCAAACAATTTTTACATTTTTCATCCAACACTATACAAATTAGATTATGTTTAGCACTTTCTAGCGCTATTGACGAAAGTTTTCACCAAATTTCATTGCGTATTACCAAATTTTCTTCCACGAATTGCACACACACGATAAAATCTAAAACTGTTTACTGTGTGCTGTGTGACCGTAGCAGACATAAATACCAAAATGTCGATAACCCTATCGCGTTTCTCCAAGTTTATAGTGCTGCCATACGATGTAATCGAATATATCGATACTTCTAAATGTATCGAAAGTAATCGATGAACTTAAGACGCAACGTAAATTCAAATATAAAATAAGAAAACTAAAGAAAACATTAATTATTATTAAATAAAACTTCGCATGAATTTAAATGTTCTTGTTAAGTATTTAATGGTATTACAGCATTGCATTGTCTTACATATTTCATATATAGTTTCATAAATACATTGTTTATTCATAACTAGGCATTGCTCCATTTCATCCAATTTCGAAATAGTACAAGTTTTTTAAAAAAATTAAAATTAATTATCAATAGTGGCAATAACATATGTGTCTCGTTTTTTCTCATCTGAAATTCATCTTTCATTTTTAATTCTTATAACAAAAATAGTTTAGTAGCTTTTGCTACCTTTTGCATAATTCTTTGTTTAATTTTTTCCTTATTTTCGTTCAATTCATGTTTTTTAATACAATCTTAGGTAAAGTTTAGTTTATTTTTGTTCTGGTTGGTTGTCAGTGTTCAGTGTGTGTTAATTAATTATTGGCAATTCTCTAACTGCATGTTTTCATTTTCCTTTTAAATGTTACGATGATTCATATCCATTTCTCATAAATATTTTTATTTTTCAAGCAAAGTCTTTTGTTCTATGTTGGTTTTTGTTTTATTTTTTGTTTAAAACTGTGCACTACTTAATCATAGTTCTCATAAAATGCATCTCTTTAAAATTGCATAGCGTGCGTTGTATTGTATTTTTTTTCTTTTTCTTTTTCTTTTTTGTGTATTATAAACTTTTTTCCAAGTGAAATCGTCTTTCTTGAAACTTCAGTATAATTCGTTGACTAGAAATTAACTTAAGTACTTAAATATTAAACTTAATTGAAATATGTTTTGTCTATTTTGGTGCAAAATCAACATTTTTCCTTAACATCTTGTGATTAACGTAATTTTTGTTTTTCATTTGGTTTTTTTTTTAGGTGTGATTTTTTCAAGCATTTTTAATATAATATATTTAGTTTTAGTTTTAGTGTTAGTGTTAGTTGACGGCAGAGTTTTGGTTCTTCTATATATACTGTGTGCTCATTAAGGTTCTCATTGTGCATTTTACTTAGTTGCTGCAAACTTAAACTAAAATTTTTCCATATATATATATTTATGTCTTAACAATTTCATCATATAATCCAAAACATTTAGCACCAAACTGATTTAAATAAAAAATATAATATATATTAAGTTGATTTCGGTTTTCATTTTTGCACAACAATTTTGAAATTTCGTTAGAAAAACATACGAAAATTTGCAACAACTTCTTCAATTCGTCAATGCCAATGAAACTAAGAGCTATACAAAAATACTTTGGTTTTTTTAAATTTATATAATATGCTAATACATCGCAATTGAATTCTTTAAAAAAATTAAATAGTTATATATATATATTTAAATTAGATTGAAACAAATCTTTAGCACTTAGCATTAAAATCACAAAAAAATTAAATATATTTATATATATATATGTATATTCACTAAGCATACTTGTAGAGCTAATGTTAAGCATAAATAAAGTCATATTCTTCTTCTTTTTGCTTTTTCTCAAAGTTTTCCTTATAAATATTTGCAAAAATATTGATATCAGCTATCAGTTAATTGTTTCAGGTTGTAGTTTTTGTTTGCTATCAAAACTAGTTTCTAATACTAAGCAGCTTTTTTGTTTTCAATTTAAAAATCGCTTTTGTGTTGAAGTATTTAAAGATATTTTTAGTGTATAAAACATTAACTTGATTCGTCTTTTTTTTTGTTTTTCTTTTGTTATATGCTTATATCGAATGCGAGTTCAAGGTTAGGAAATTGCTGCGTCTTTTGAAGAGAAAATGCATTGCTTTGTTAGTTTTTGTTTTTGTTTGTTTAGTGTGTGCTGCTTTTTGTTTTCTTTTAACTTTTTTCTTTTTTCGCTTTTCTTTGCTGCCTACGTGGTGTAGGTGCGTATGACGTCGCGTATGACCGCGCGGCAGAGCGGACACTGTCCGCCGCCAACGCCGCGCCACTGCTCGATGGCGCAGTCGTAGCACATGCACATATGCCCGCACATGTAGAGCACCGAGTCGATGGGATTCTCGTAGCAAATCGTGCACTCGGCACTGGAGTCGGTGCTCTGCTGATCGCTGAGGCTGTCCTTCCACTTGCTGCCGTTCAATGTGTTTGTGCTCTGGGCAACGGGCTGCAAGGTGAGAAAAAAAGAGAAAATTAATATATTTATATAAATAACAATAATAATAACTCAAAACACATTTAATTTCATAAGCTATTCAAATTCGCGCGCTAGGCATATGGCGCAGCCAACTTAACGTTTTTTATTGTGTGTTGCCAGATAGCAACAATTGTAAGTGTGACCAAATATCAATTGGATGAATTTGCAAAATTTGTATCGAAGACTGCGCTGATTGATTGATGAAACATTTAGAAATTTAAACTTCGTGCAGAAGTTTCACATTGAATCAACAATTAATTCTTGCAGTTGGCAGAACCACAATAGAAAATTGAATTGCAGTATATATTTATAAGTGCCATTAAACCATTCCTATTCAATCATTCCCTCTTATATCAACAGCTTCCATATATGTATTTTCAACTCACCTCAATGTATTGCTGGCTGCTGGTGGTGCTGATCAAGGTGCCGCTGGAGCAGGCGCCGGCCAAGATGCCGCTGCTGCTCACAGTGGTCGCTGTGGGGCCGACCTGTCGCGCCGTCAGCTGGCCATTGAGATCATGCGAGCTGTTGGCTGGGGGCAGATTGACGACGAGCACGGTGCCGCCGCCGTTTGGCTGGATTTGCAGGATGTCGCCGTTGGAGGGCATGCTGATCATGCGGCTGCCATTGCCATTGCCGTTGCTGGCCAAGGTGCTAGTCGACTGGGTGACATTCAGTTGCATTTTGGATTGTCCCAGCAGTTGGGTGGCATTCAGGCTGTTCAGCGACTCCGTCATGGGCAGCATGCGTGAGCTGGAGGCAGTTGTGGAGGAGGAGGCAGCGGCGGCGGCAACAGCAGCAGCACAGGCGCCAGCTGCGCCCAACTGCGGCTGCGAGGGATAGGCCACCATGTTGGGCAGCTGCTGGCGGAACATGCGCAGCGATTGCGTCGAGCCGTACACGTCGAGGAACGCCCACAGCTGGAGGGATTGATCCACGTGCATGACGACAACAGCCGGGCCGTTGTTCTTGCTGATGCTCACCTCGCCGTTGGGCGCCACAAAGAAGGCGATCTCATCGCCACGCTGCGGCGCCGCCGCAATGTCCTTGCTGACGACCCAGTATTCGGGACGGTCGAGCAGGAAATCGGAGTCGTTGGGCAAGTCGTTCGGCTGCAGCAGCGCCGGATTGCAGGAGGTGAGGCCCAGCGCCAGGGCGCCCACATACATCTGCTCGGTCTTGAGCACCTGGACAATCAGCTTCTCGCCAATGCGAATGGGCCGCGCCGTGAACACGTAGCCCTGGCAGAAGTCCGACTCGGTGCGCGAGGCAATGAAGCGATCGTGCGACAGTCGGACATTGCGACCCTTCGTTATGTGGAAGGGCACGGGTATCAGGCGTCCATTGGCATTGTAGCGCAACGGCGGCAGGCCATTCGCCAGATCGTGCTCCACAATGCCGGCGGCTGTGCCGGCCAGGTGCAGCGACTGCAGCGACGGCATCACGTGTCGTTCCAGTTCGTGGTCCGCGACGATGCCGGAACCGCCGCCTGGCAGCGAGCGACGCGATTGCTGGAGCGGATGATGTGCAGAGAGCTGCTGCTGCTGTGGCAGCTGTTGCTGCTGCTGCTGCAGTTGCTGTTGCTGATGCGCCAGCTGCTGCGGCAACTGTTGCTGCTGCTGCTGGGTTTGGTACATGTAAATGCGGGCATCCAGAAACTCGATGCCCGTGCAATTGCCATAGATGTCGATCACAGTCCAGAGCATGCCGCGCGTATCGATGCCCGACAGAATGACGCCCTTCTCCTCGTTGTTGATGCCGTAGATGACATCGCCGGCGTTGTTCACGTAATAGTACAGAATGTTGTCTTTCTCGCAGTACTGCTCGTGCAGCGCCTTGGCCCAGAAGCCGGGCCGATTGGTCAGATCGGGACACGCGTATTTGGGCAACGCGCCTTCCAGCGAAGCCGGATCGTTGCTGGTGAAACCGAATCGTATGCCTCCGTTCCAGTTGTTCGAGATCTCGGCGAACTTTACGCAGATGCGCTCATTGATGCGCACCGGACGCGCCGAGAAGGTGATTGCACGGCAAAAGCTCTCGAAGCGACGCGCCAGCGTGCCATCTCTCGAGATGCGTATGTTGTCGCCGTGCACCGTGTGGAATTGCAAAGGCGGCAAATTATTTGGACCCGGGCAGGAGGAGGGCGAGCGGCGAACTGCAAATAAAATGAAGACAGGTGAAGATGAGTAAAGAGAGTCGAAGATAATGAACAAATACATAAAAGTTCATTAAAGCTGTAGAGATAAAGTTGGCTTAACATAAAAGCTTATGATATTGGCATATGCAATACATCATAAAAACGTTCGTACTTGAGCTTAAAGCACATTAATTATAATTAAAGCTTAAGCCCAGAAGACTGTAGCTTTTTAAGGAACTTAAATAACAAGTAGGCACTTGAGGTCCTAACTTAGCCAATAATTGAAGTTTTAAGCTACGCAAGGAACTAAATGAAATCTATAGTGACATTAGCTTGGATCATCAGTAAATCATGGATTAAAGTTTTAGATTTGTAGTAAAAACATTTAGGAAAAAGAGACTCGTAGCTTCGACGAAAATATTAAGAAATAAGAAAAGCTTTAGAATTAAGCTTTAATATAAAAGCATTTTTATTTTTTTATTTGAAAGTTCCTCTGAAATTAGGATCACTCATCTATAATTGCTACTTCAACCAGCCAGGAAATGAGAGCTGTACCACTTGAGCATTGCGTCACATATAATTTTCGTACCTTTCCCTGGAACTCTGCGCACTTGAACTCTTCCAAGAATATTGTGCAGCGACAGCTGCTATAATATCTTTCAGTTCATATCGAACGTTGATCGAAAAGAAATTTCATAAAAAATGTCAATCCAAAGACAGAAAAAAAATGTGGAATAAAGAGTTCAATAATCTGCGCCCACATCAAAGTCACGTGCTGTGCGATCTAACTTTTAGGGGTACTTCTTCGTGTCGAAGGGGTTAATGCCTTTTGTCTAAGGGGCTACTGTTAAAGAGTTTTGTAATATGAGAACTAGCACATGGGCGTAGGAATCCATACGCTTGGCTGAATGTCTTAGCAGAGGGAGAAGGAGGGAGAGACAGAGAGAGGGAGAGGGAAGTGTGTGTGCAGTCAAATGAAAATGCTTGAAGTCTACCTGCGCGAACAACTAAACATTTGCTGTAACTGAATGTAACTCGAGAACTCAGCTGCTATTCGCTATAAAATCTATCTGGCTATTGTAACTGTTATTCAAGAGAGTGCAAGAGAAGGTTGCCAGATCGCATTTAAGTGCGAGATCAAATAACTTTTAGATTTATAATAAAAATTTCGAGTAACTCGAAACTGAAAGATTTGTGTTAAATACGGTTGCTACATTAAATGTTTATGTTAAATAAATGTTTAACTGGTAGTTAGAAGAAATAAATGTTAAATGTTAAAAAGGTAATAAGATCTTAGGGAATAGAAGATAAGAGAGAAGATAGGTAAGGGAATAGAGAGATAATATTTAGGTTAATTTTAAACTAAGAACCTTGAAGCCAAGTCTTTTATCATATTATTTCCTTTAACTCCATGTTAAATGAAATGTTAACTTTTAGCTAATTGTTCATTCAGCAAATTGATTAAACACCTTTTGTCTTTCGCACAGCTTTCGACTGATTATTACAATTGTTGCACGTCGAGAGCCCTTGAGAGCAACAGCAGCTGCAAGACAAATTACCAAAAGAAAAACAGAAAAAGAAAAAAAGTGAGCCTCAAGTTAGTTGCGATAATAATGAGGATTCAGGTATTTCTGGGCGACAGGTTTGAGGCTTTGGGGCATATGGAATGCGGCGGCATGCCAGCAACAGTTGCCTTCGAGAGCAGCAGCAGCCGCAGCAGCAAATGCGACAGCAGGACAATGAGGCGGACAGACGGCAGACTGATTACCATGTTGATATGCGGCGCGTGGCAGTGTCTCAACAATGGGTCACAGACAGACAGAAAGAGAGAGAGAGATGGAGGGAGATCTGGAGCTGGCAGAGTGACAGAGAGGAACGCGCACAACAGGCGGCCGCACAGCGTCTTGAAGGATCCTTTTGGGCATTATTTGATCAGGCGGCATGTGGCAGCTGCTCGTGCCTCGGCGAGGCAGCTGCAGCGAGACAGGTAAAACAACCCTCGCCGACTGCAGCTAAGGGTAGCAGAGCGATCAACAGGGGTTGCTAGAGAAAACAAAAATGAAAAAATAAAAAGAAACGGCAGATGTTCGAATTACGAAAAGCATACAAAAAAAGTTGGAAACTAAGCTAGAGACAGAGGCAAAGTATCTCTGTCGAGGGTTGAAATACGATGCGTTCGTTGCCCCGATTTCCAAATAGGGGTGAGAGTTGAAGAAGAGTGAGAGAGAGAGGGGGAGAAAGTGGTAGGCAGCAAAATCTGTGACTGTAGAGAACCCAAGGAACAGAAACTTGTATGCTAAAGTGCGCTTCCGGCGCAGCCAGGAAGTCGGACTCAAAGGAAGCAACAGCCGCAGCAGCAGCCCAACTTCCGCTTCGTCGAGAGCAGCTCAAAAGAAGAAGAAGCAGAAGAAGTGGCGGCAGCAGACCAGTTCAAAATAATGCCAAAGATCTGGCAGCTACACGAGCATAGAATGCATTGCATCCATATTTATGAACGAGGAAGTCGGAAATCACGTTTTGCGCTGTTTCTCCAACGTGGCTACGTGTATTGGGGCTTATTAGCTGCAGGATGTCGCCTGGCGGCGGCGGCGGCGGCAACAGCGACGCCTACTTTTTGCCCAGACACCGACAGACAGACAGACATAGAAAGAGACAGATATACGGACAAAGCCCAGACCTCAATAGTCCAGACATCGTCGACATGAATGAAATACTCGTAATATCATGTTTTCTTTTATCTTGTTTCTCTTTATTCTGTCGAAGCCAACGCTTAAATCAAACGGTTAACGGGCTACGCGACGATCATTTCAATTAGCTGGCAACTTTGGTCAATTAATTAGCTGGGCGCTCAATTGCTAAACGGAGTTGGGTTCATGACGGTTGGGCTAATTGTATTAGCAATGCCGGATGGAAAATGATCAACTGCCGATCACTAATGATCGTGGGGCAAGGACTAAAGAGGGTAGCCATCAAGTTAATTAAGTACTTAAGTGAAATAGGAGAAATGATCAAGGAAAGAGATCGTAATGGTGATCATATATGCATATGCATTGCAGTTGCGATCTCTTAGACAATTATGCAACTGATCATTGTATAGTTCAGCTATAGATTGAATACAATTGCGATCAGTATTTTCGGAAAAGTAAGAAATGAAGGCGAGTTAGTATAGATCAGCTACTGATGGATCAGTAGGACAGAGAAACCCTCTTAGCTATGCATAGAAGGCATTACAATATATATCTTTTAAGCCAGTTGTACTTATCATTCATGTAGATCATGTAGATTTTGAATTCTTAACTATATAGATCATATAAATCTTATGCATTCAATATTGATTTAACGTTGAGATACCAAGAAAAACATTCACACATTTATCTATCATATTATTCCTCCACCTACACCCCCCTATTCGTCCCCTATCAGTTGATCACCGCAAATAAAGATAAGTACATTAGTTTTGATTAAATATTTATACAGCTGGTTAAAAACAATCAACTGGAACAGAACTTATTTAGAAAGACAGTAAATAAGATGAGATTGATTCAAATTAATTGAGCTTGCATGTAAAATATAGAATGTTTATTCAAATATATGTACATATATATGTATTTAAATGCGATGGAAACTACGATCAACGAGATCAGCTAGAAATATTATATAACTGAGGGCTGAACACTAGAGCTAGCTAAATTGTTGTTCAAATGACTTAATCACAGATGATCATACAAGTATTTATAGCTGTATCGATCAGTAGTTAGTCAGTGTTAATGATTCACAGAA
Organism: Drosophila meridiana; assembly: GCA_035045185.1. NCBI lineage: Eukaryota > Metazoa > Arthropoda > Insecta > Diptera > Drosophilidae > Drosophila > Drosophila meridiana. Next base: position 15,939,887 of record JAWNPF010000055.1, on the reverse strand, counting down.
ATGTTGCCTAAAGTTATCCAAATGTATCACCATATACACATATCTGATAGCTGCAATTTGAATATTTCTCTTCATTTCAATTAGTTTTTTACTCTCATGATCGGGGCTTCGCACAAATTGGCCAATCTGATGCGCACATTACAATCATTCAGGGACTGCTGTACAAGTTCAGCTGAGCAGAGTTCAGAGAGCTTTTTGGGGATTTGCCGACATCTTTCAGTTGGCGAAAAACCGAACCGTGCCAAGCCGAAAACGAAGCGAACGATCTGCCAAACGATCGCAGGCAAATTTTCGTACACTTTTTCGTTGTTGTTGTTGTTGTATTTTTGGCTAAAGGAAAAACCTGATTTACCGTTGAGTGCAGACGCGTCTCAAACATTTCCCACGCTGGCCGTGAGCAAAAACTACAAAAATTCCCACGACTCCAAATTTGTATATATAGGAGATATCTATATATATATATACATATATATATAAAGTGTATGCTTGACTATTTTCGGCTAAGAAAAAAACCTGTAACAAGCTACAATAATTGCAACTGCAGCATCGATGAGTAAACTCTCAAAGGGGCTGCCACAGCTGCGGGTGGAAACCGGGCAAAAGCAAAACAAAAACAAAAAATATATGTGAAAATCATGCAGGTGTCATAAAAATAGCTGAGGTAGCACTCAAACTGCTCAGATGGCCCATTGTTGGCCAACTGCATGTAACAGATCAACGATGAAGATCACAGACTGCCTGTAAATTGATCGTTTGAAATCATTTGTGTGTGGGGCTGAGCGATCATTAGATTGGAATTTGAAGTGCCCTGAAGACCTTTGGAGGGTACTACAAGTACTGCAAGGCAGTCATTATGAAAAGAGCTTTAATGATTCATAATAAGCTAATATACATATATATACATAAGTGAGCTTTCGTGCATCAGTTTATGATGTAAAACAAGGGGCATTACGAGAGGATTTGATTGAATGAATTATTATAATATATCGAAATATTTTTATAGCTGTACAGAAAAGCTCTCTGTAAATAACAGCATTACTTTATTTACATAGTAAGTCAAGTATAACTTTTTACTGATAAATCAATTTACGCCTTCGACTTTTGTAAGTTTTCATTCCTTATCATGAATGCTTGCATTTTTACAGTTACATATATTTTATTATATGTTAATTTGCTGCCGCTCATAAATGGCGTAATTAATTAGCATATTTGATTTGTTGCGTACACAAGAATTTCGCATAGAGTTCAATGTGGAAGTCATTTTTTATGGGTGTGAGAATTGCCTGACAAGTGGCAACACTGGCCGCACAGGTCTGCCCACAAATTGAGTTATGCGCTGCCCACGCAACGTGCATTTTTTCTAACCAATTTTCCCAGCTATAGGTGTGTGTGTGCGTGTGGGTTCGGGGCGTCTAAAATGAGAGTTAATATGTGGGCTTTTAGTTGGACAAGCCTACAAGTTAGCTTAAGCTTAAGCGAAAGCCACACGCCATCGAAGAGTTCACCCACTCAAAAGCTGAGTTCATATGGCAGCGCTGTCAATTGACCACTAACACTAACGCAGTGGCAACGTGGGCCGCACCAATTGATATACTTTGAAATCGATCTACACAGACGCCGCCGCCGCTGCTGCCGCCCGCCTTTACTTTAATTGTCAAGCATTTCCGGCAATAATTAAAGAGGCCTTCGCGCTAATTGTTGCCACACGTTCCACATTGCCAGCGCACGTGGGCAACAATGACAATGTAAGCCGACACGTGACCTATAACCTATGACAAAACAACAACAACAGCAACAGAAAACCGGTGCGTAGGCCGGCAGCGCCGTTGCGTCAATTTCCAAATACAAATTTGTGCTTTCTATGCGTGTGAGTGAAAGAGAGAGCGCCCGTTCTGCAACTTGTTGCTTGCTTTTGCTTTTGATGCATGCAAAACCGCTTCCGCTCTGCCGCAGCGGAAACCACTAAAGCGTCAGACCAATTACACAAACTCACACTCGCCGTCCTCTTCCTTCCATCGCCCACTCTCTTCCAGTCTGTCTGCCGCCTGCTCTAACACGCTGCAACTGCAGAAGCCGCAAAAGCACAAATGAGCAAATTGACCATAGAGAACGCGCAAATAAAATATAATAAAGAACAAGAAATAATTGCACAATAAACGGCCGACGATAGTCGAGGGCCGGCAAGAGGTCAAAACTATTGAGTGTTGTTATTGTTGTTGCTGTTGCTGCTGCTGCTGCTGCAGTCGTACAATGCACTTTTTTTATGCGATTAAGCGAAATCTGATGACGCTGCCATGGGATGCATGACAAAGTCATGTGCGTGAGTGTGTGAAAGAGAGTGTGAAGAGCGCAATAGCAAAAATGGTGAAGTTGTTTAAGTTGAGCAACAGTTAAATTTCCCTGCTGCAAAATTTCCCTTACCAGCGCGACGGGGGAAACATTTATTAAAAGTTCCTGCTTGGCTTCAGCTAAAAATATTGATCTCACCTCAAGGGTTCAATGACTGTCACAACATTGCCTCAATCTATCAAACACTCACACACACACACACACAGAGTCGCATTTTGATATAATTAGCTGCTAGCAGCGAGGGTGTCCAAGTCAAATTTTACATGGTTTATTTTTACAAGTCGCGGTGTTTATGAATCTTGTCTGTGTTTATGGAAATATGTGTGCTTGTTGTAGGTGTGTGTGTGTGTGTGGGGTAGAGACGGGGCTTTTCGGTTGTTTTCTATACGCGCAGCGAAGCATGCGACCCCTGGCAAGAAGCAGCGCAACGCTCAAAATAGCAAGTGGAGCCCCGTTTCAGTTGAAGAAACGTACATATGTATATCAAGTATGAAAATAACATAAACTATGTATACTCGAAAAAGATAAGATGGCGGACTTGGCTCTCTTCCGTTTCATTTTGTTGTTGTTTATCGAAGCGTTGCAATTGTTGCTACGTTTGATGAGAAAGGGCTAGCGAACAGTTACATGCAAGCATATACATACATACACATATACACACGCACACACACATATTGCATTTCCTCCTCACACATATGTGAGAAGCGGGCGCACTTGACTGCACAGCAGCGTCGCAACCTCTGCTTGTCTACAATTCTCTTAGAGCACTTCAGCTGCCGCTGCTGCTGCCGCTGCTGCTGCTGCCTCTTAGTAATTAAATCACTCAAGCGCAACAAGAGCGAAAGAGATAGCTAGACGTAAGCACGCGTATAATAGACCGAGACAGCTGAGAAGCTTACACATCATTATAAAATTATAACAATGCATTTGAGTTCGAGTGGATAATAATGCAAGTAGATTTTTATTGTTTATCACGTATTTATTACTTGGAAAAGCTTAACAATTATACGTGTGCCTGTGGTTGTCGTCTTCTTCTTCTTCTTCTTTTACGCCTTCTCGCCTACAGCCCTCGCGAATTTGCATTCTCATTGTTCTCCTAATTGGCGTATTCTTTCCAGCTGCTCCATCATTCCAGAATTAGTTCAGCTAATAGCCGCAACATGTTAATTCTGATAGTCAATTCGTAATTATGCATAAAGCTAAAGCCGCGAACAGCTGCAAAATGGCCGAGAAATCTAGTTGAATGGAAACCGAATAAATCGCCAGCTGAGCTTTAGCTTTATTAATATGCCAGCGCCACAAAAATAAATGTATAAAAAATGAAAACATGACAGCGAAACGAGAATACGAGTCCAAAATAAAACCAAATCGATGAACAGCTGAATGTGGATATTTCTCCGTTTCTTTTTGGACAACCCGTAGGCAGGTAAGTATCTATCTATCTCTCGATTTATCAGCCCTGTTGGCCGACCAGGGCGTAGATAATTGCTCTGGAGGAATGGAAGGCAGCTGTCCCGCATCTTGGCCGTCTTGCCTCTCGCCTTACCTGTTGCTACCTGGCCAGCTGCGCTGCGACACCCAAGACGGTTTTATCTATGTATCTATGGGGTGTACAACTACAACTATTATCTATGTGTCTGCCAAACTGTTAACAATATTTCTTTGTACATATGCTCGGCCGGCAGGCAGGCTGGTTCATTAACTGATAAACAATGGAGAGAAAACATTAAAACTATATGGGTCACAATGATAAACAATAAGACCAGAATGTGCTTTAATATCTATGATAAATATGAAGACTATCATTTAAGATTGTGCTTTAATATCTAGCCTTTTTTAGCTCATTGATTATAACAGACAACTTTTCGTCTACTGTGAATGCTTGCGCAGGAAACATAAATAGCTGAAGGTTACGCAGACTCTCTTTAAGCGACGCTCACTCTCTTGCGCGAGAGAGAGCGCGCTTATACATGTTAATATGCATTAGTGTGTGTAGTAGTGGTTGAAAGTTCTACGGCTTCGTCAATTGTTTAACTCTCTTATCTGCTCGTATGGCTATCGGCTTGACCGCAAATAGCGAAAATAAAACTACAAAAACATCGTTGTGTGAGTGTGTGCGTGTGTGCTGCACTGGCCGCAAGCTTTGAAGGATGACGCATGGGACTCTCATGAGCTCATAGGCAAAGCAAACCACCAAAAAATGAACGAAGCAATTGAAAGTTGTGCGATTTTTATTTAGCACACGAACACACACATACGCACACGCATTTGTATGTGTTTGTGCGTGCGTGCTTGGAGGAGTTTGAGAAGCACTGTGGAGCAAATATTTGTCGGCGCGTAACAAATGAAGCCCACAGAATGCATTTGAAATTTGAGTGAAGTTGGCAACGCCAGCAGCAGCAGCAGCAGCAGCGACAGCGACAACAAAAGTAAACCGTGAGAAGCTCGAGTAAAAGCAGATAAACCAAAGCCAAAGCCAAAAGCAAAGACTCTGTCTATGGCATGCCAACAGGCAAACAGCAGAAGACACAACAACAATAACTGCTAACAAAGTGTAATAGAGAAAAAAAACAAAGACAGCAACTACAATAATAACAACAACAAGCAGCTGATTCCAGGCAGCAGCAAACGAAAAAAAAAAAACAAAGTAATTTCATTGATTACCGATACGCAGCGCAAATGCCGCACGTTCAAAACGAAATGGAATAAAATTGGATAGGCAGAATGAGAGGCAAGAGGTGAGTCGGAAAACGCAGCTACAACGCGCCACAAGCCACCAACCCCTTGCCCTACCCTAGGCCCGCTTTAAAGCTCGTCTTCTGCCTGCTCGTTTTTTTTTGTTGCTTTGCTTTTGCTTTGCTCAAGTTGCCGACGGCTGAAACGGCGCTTCGCGTACAAATCCAGCCACAGCAAAACAACAACAACAACAACGAATTCATCGCTCTGCAACTGCTGAATGGGGCATTTGGCCAGACTTGTTGGGCTAGTCGCGGGGCGCAAGGGGGTGTGGCGGAAAGTCGTAATGTATGCGTCATTGGCTTGGGGCTTGGTTTGGTATTTTTGCCCCGTCTTTCACTTCTTCTGCTGCTTCGCCGCCATAGAACAACAGCCGAGAGAGTGCTGCGCGAGCCAAGAGAGGCTTTTCCAGCTGCAGCAACAGCAATCAAAACAAAATGTCAAAAATTGAGCGCCGCAATCGCCGTGATATGTAAACATAATCGCGCCGTGTTGCCGTGGACTGTGTGGTATGTGTGATATATATTAAAAAAATAAAATATCTAAAGCCTTTGCTTGATTTGAGTTCGTTTATGGACTTTGCAATTTCTTTTTAGTTTTATTTATTTTCGTTGATGAGAGATCAACAGACACTTCCGGTCAAGAGTGTTGGAAGGAAACTGGAAGCAAGCTGGAAAGCTCTAAAATAACTGAAAGCTCATTAGATGCACTTAAGCGAAACTTAGGAGGTATTTGAGTGGATCTTAAGTTAAGTTACAATAATTTTCAAATATTTAACGGAAATTCCCTTCTAGCACATTGACTTGTATAAATTCCAGTGAATTAGAATTCTAGGAATTAAGAGTGGTAGAGTTCGTTAGAAGTTTATTGCAGGCATAACTTGGGCTCATTTATTAACGAAACCTAAAAACGCATTAGATTTATGCCCTTTGTAAAAAAAAACTAAGTAAAATGTGTTTCCGAGTCTAATTTTGAGACACACGCGACTTGGCTTTTGTTTAAACAATCTCAAGAGGTTTTTGCTGTGAGTTTTATGGCTGATCTTTTTATTCAGAGAGAGAAAAAAAAACGCTAATGTATTCAGAGACTCGCAGCTGTTTGTTGTTGTTTTTGCCTTAAAATGTATTTATTTATCTTTGCCGCATTCATTAACAGCACAAACACACACACACACACACGCACACAGGCACGCATATTGTAATATTATGTGGGAATTATTTTCAAGATATGCAAAAATGAATTCAAGTAGCTTTTGCCATGAATTATTTATATACATAGTTCAAGACAGATTTTCGCACGCTGCAATTTAAATTAAATATTGTTTTTTCTTTCTTTCTTTGCTATTTCTTTCTGTACTAACCGAGTCCGAAGCGTTTCTTGATTTTCTTCAGCAAATGCATTTTCTTTTTGCTGGACATTTTGTCCTTGGGACTCATCAGAAGTTCGCTGTTCTCCATTGCCAAAACGTGTGCGGCGGCGGCCGCGGCGTTCAGCTGATGCTGGTGCTGATGATGATGATGGTTGTGCTGGTGATGATGGAGTTGCTGCTGCTGCGGCTGCTGCTGCATGTAGTTGACTGGTATATCCGACAGACCCATTTTGAGCGGCTTTATTTAGAAATTTGAATGAACAAACTAACGGACGAAATGCGCTAAACGCTAAAAAGCAAGAACCGAAAACTTTGCGTACTTGCAAACTTTTATTTTCGCTTTATTTGGCATAGAGTTTGTTAAACATTTAAAACATTTTGGTGATTTGTTGTTTGCAACGGTACAAACAAACGCGAACGAAACGAAGACGAGACGAGACGAAACGAAGCAAAACGAACGAACGAACGTGTGCGTCAGCTTCGACGTTTATTTTCAAACTGAAACTTCTTTGCAGCGCCAGCCAACGGGCAAAGTAAAAAGGCTGCGCAGCCAGCGACGGCGTCTGCGGCGGCGTCAGCGCCAGCGTCAGCTGACTAGCGATGCAAGCGTGAGCACAAGGGCCACAAAAGAGACATGCACGAAGCACTACTCGTGCCGTTTGCGCGTAACTGAATCCTTGCGGGATTGGTGCTCATAATTCTTAATATAAATTGAACTCTTTTGGCGCTCAGTTATAGAATATAATCTAGAGAAAAGAGTAAAAATATTGCCTAAGCGAACTCTTGCTGTAGTCAATGTATATTATTTGACTGCTGCTCGTGTCTAAGTACAACAACTCTAGCGCACATCTCTAGCTGAGAGGATGAGCAGCGTGAGAGAGCGTGGCGCATGCAGCAACGCCGACGCAGCGCTACTTGCAGCTGTTTCTTATTTACTATGGTTTCGCTTTTGTGCCTGCTTTCGCGTGTATTGAACCTCCCTTATAATTTGCTCAATATTGTTGTTGTTGTTGCTGTTGCTGTTCCTGTTTGATCGTTGTGTGCACCTTGATAGCCGAATGGTGGTGTTGTTGTTGTTGCTTTTGCTGCTGCTGCTGCTGCTGGCGGCTGTTCTAGGCCAGGTTTGTTAGCCGCCTGCATTTTGATCAAGCTGCCGCTCTTTTGCGCTGCGAAGACGCCGCTAACTGTTCCGCGGCACTTTTTTGGCCAAAGTTCAGTAAAGTTCAAGACATTTATTTTTGCTTAGTACCATGGGGCGATAAAAGGTCTGTTGGCTGCCCAGAGTTGAGTGTTAATACGCCAAATTTTACTGGAATAGTTGTATGTAAACTGTTTTTTATTTATAATTATGTTTTCTGGGCTTTGAACTTGGTAAAGTTCATTTGGCGAAAGCTGATTTTGTTTAAAAAAGTTTCGCATTTTCTAAGGAAAAAACTGTATGAGATTTTCGAAAATGATCTTACCTATGTATTTAAAGTATATTTTAATTGAGTAGAATCTTTTTATAATCCTGAATTTCGCTTCAGCCTTCAAAATTCTTTGCATTCATTATGTTAAGGGTATATTCTATTTAGTTAATTGACTTTAAAAGATATCTCTTTTATTCGATAAGAAATTTCATTCCATTCCTCGATCTGTTAAAAATGCGCAAAATGAACTGAGAAAACTATATAATTGCAGATAATTTTTTTTAGTACTACTCTCTTATCTGAACTGTAGGCAATATCGAAAGCTAAAATATACCCAATATTGATTTCTTTTCTTCCCTCTTCAATTGCTAATAAACGTATTTCGCAATATTTGCTAATTGTGGGTGCTTTTTATTGCACTCTTAGCAGAGACCAAAATTTGTGAAGTCCCGCCTAGAGTAGAGTATTGTAAAATCTATTATTGTAAAAGTTTCTTATCGTTCATCTAATCGATTATTATGGAATAGCCCATAAATCAGATATTGATAAGACAATGATGAATCAGGGGAATGCCTTTGGAATTTTCAAGGCTCATATCAAGAAATATACTATCTATGTAAACTCTGTAATGTAAAGGTAAATAATGGTCATGAGATCATCAAAGTCCCAACACGGAATACAACATTTTCGTTTGGCATTTACATTAAACGCTGGCTTAGAACAATTCTCTACAGAGGTATTGATTGAAATTGGCAACGCACGGTACGGGACTTGGAATAACTATAGAGCTACGGAAAACCATGTGACATCTGATAAACAATAGAACCTTGAACCCAAAGGCCACAAAACGAAATGATGACAATTGTCAAGGCAAAAGACAAATAGAAGAAGCAGGCACAAGGCACAAGACGACGACGACGACGAAGAAGAAGAGGGTAAGGAACCTTAAACCAGTGAGCAGATGTTTCCAAATGTTCGTGGGAGAGATCGTCCGAACGAGCAACTCTATAGAGAGAGAGAGAGAGAGAGGAACTATATAGACAGGGAGTTTATTTTCGCAAATGGGCACACACACACATTAAAAATTCTAAATTTAAACATAAACTACTTTGAATATTGCACACAACAAAAAAGACGCAAAATTATCTCCCCTAGGCAGACAGACACAGAGAGACAAATGGGGGCAGCTGCCTTTGGGGGCGCCTGCGCACACTTGGCGAAAAAAATGTTAAGAATTTTAAGGTGAAATTGATTATGAACTTTGTCAAAGAGTGCAACAGCTCTTAAGTTTTCGAACTGGGCATATGAGAATATCTTGAGTAGTTCTCTTATACTCAGATAGAAAAACAAAATATATAAAAAAAGAAGAAATAATTTGAAATGGAACAGACCTAGGTCAACTTGCTAAGGTTACTTATTTCTTTTTCACATAGAATATCTAAATATTTATACAAAAAGAAAGCAATTCCTTAACTTAGATCGATGGGGAATAATGATATATCATTTTCAAATATATAGTAATAATAAAGATCACATTAAAATTAAAAATTCAAATGTATTATAAACACAATATCCTTCGCAACTGAATTTCATTTGTATTTCTCTGAGTGTATGGGCAAAAATATAAATATACTTTGCATTTATGGTTAATATTATACATATGGATGTCGTGGTGGGGCCTTATCAGGGACAGGCAACTGGCGCACGTCCGCCACGTGTTTGTCGAGCCTCAACAAAGAGTCGTGCGGAAATATGTGCATATGATCATGTGAGTGTCGAGGCGTATGAGGGATAAAGGAGTTGAGAGCGAGGTAAAATTTACACCTGGTTTTTATTTTTTGGTCAGCGAGCAAACAAACAAACACGAAAAACCCTTTCAATGCAAAATGCAGCCACAGATGCGAACGATCTGCACGATATATATAAATGTGTACAATATACATATATATCGTTTGTTGGGGGTAGGTTTTTCGATTTCTGCACTACTTCTTGGTTGAGGTTCCTGTTTCGACAGCGTGTCCTTTTACTGCTGCTGCTGCTGCTTGTTGTTGTTGTTGTTGTTAGTTTTAGCCAAGCCCAGCGACAGCAGCTGTATTTCCTTGCATTTAAGATGGAACGCGCGCCTGCTGCCAGCCAGGATGCTGAATATGCATTTCCCACTTTAATATCAAAATTTAAATGCTTTTGCTGTCGGTCCGCCTGTCGGCCGGGCTCCGTCTGCTGATCCTTTCCGACCTGGCGAATTGCATCTGCTGTCAACGTATGTAAAAGCATTCACCAGACATCGCTGCGGCCGGCAAAGCAATTATTATCCCTCATCAAGAGTCCTCGGCATCGCAGACAACAGTTGTCCACATATTTCATATGAGTAGAGCAGCAAAAACAAAGACTAAAGAAACCACAGGATCAGGCGTCTACTAATGCGCATGTCCTTCAAGTGGAGTCTGCCACATGAGCTTTGAGCAGCAGCCCCAGCAGCTGTTTCGGCTGGCTTTTAAATAGACTCGACTTAGGCTTCGTTTTATCTTATCTAAAGCAAGATCGGGGAAACTTTTATTGCTTTAAAATTACTTGAAATGATTTAGAGATTCGCAGGCCCAACGTAATATCTTTTGATTCATACATAACATTTAAACTAAAGTTTTATTATTGTCCAATAGATTGTACTAGTTTTTAGTTTAGAGAGGATTAATTCCAGATTTCTTTTGGTTTATCAAAGGTAGCATATAATACTATAATGCTGTGAAAAAGTTTTATCTTTGGATCTTTGAGTTCTTTAGGGTTTTTAAGCAGCGTTTGCAAAAACTACTCTGTAGCAGTAATAGCAATAAGAATTATGCTATGCTCTGGCTACCGCTCTCATTTATAACGGAGCCGTAGCAGAGCCATAGTCGAACGAAAAATTTTATGAGCTCTGCTCTGCTCTCGTAGTTCATTGTTTTCATCTCGGTAGCAATAGCAATAGCACAAAACGAAATGAACGACTACGCTCCGTCAGAGCGGTAGTCGAAAAACGAGAGCAATAGCGATAGCTGAAACAGAGAGCGAGATGAAATCATAGCAAGATGAGAACAGAGCCAAATGAGAGCATATCGAGATGATAACAGAGCGAGATGGGAGCAAAACGAATGTGCGAGAGCGATATGTTTGTTTTTATTTAAATTAATGATTATAATGAACTAATACTACATAAACATCTTCATTTTCAAATAAACTTAAATTATAATCATTAATTTAAATAAAACAAACAGAAAGATCTGCTGCTACTCATATCGCTCTCGCACATTCGTTTTGCTCCCATCTCGCTCTGTTATCATCTCGATATGCTCTCATTTGGCTCTGTTCTCATCTTGCTATGATTTCATCTCGCTCTCTGTTTCAGCTATCGCTATTGCTCTCGTTTTTCGACTACCGCTCTGACGGAGCGTAGTCGTTCATTTCGTTTTGTGCTATTGCTATTGCTACCGAGATGAAAACAATGAACTACGAGAGCAGAGCAGAGCTCATAAAATTTTTCGTTCGACTATGGCTCTGCTACGGCTCCGCTATAAATGAGAGCGGTAGCCAGAGCAAAACGAAAAACTACAGAGTAGCGTAGCATTTTCAAACGCTGTTTTTAAGTAGTTCATTGTCCATGAATGGTTTTTCTAAGTTATTGTCCAATTCGGATTAAGGAGTTTTTTCAGATTTGCCATAAGTTTTTGCTTGGATATTTTCTAGCTTTTGTTAGATCTTTGAGCTCTTCAAGTTTTTTAAGTAGTTCATTGTGCATAAATGTTTTTTCTGGATTCAGATTTTCCAGATCATTTTATTTTAAATGAAATTACTTAAAAATGCATTAAATTGTAGTAGATATTAAAGATTGAAGAAATTATTTAAATAGTATGTTTTCATTTTTTATAAATACATAAACAATAATAAATACATAATAATATAAATACATAAATTTATAACTGACTAAAGATTTCCATTTTGTGATAAATGTATCATATCTGAGTATACATCCGTTTGAAAAATCTACAGTTCCTTCTTAGATTTGCTGAAAATGTGGGAAAAGTTGAAGGTCTTAGCAGCAACATCCTGAAGATCTTAGCTACATAATGTTGATTCATTAACAATTAGCTTAAAAAATAAATATATTTTTCTCTTAAATAATTATGATAAATTTGTACTACATTTTATTATTCAAATAAATTATTTTCCCCCATATCTAATATTAGATAAAATGCTATCTTCAAAATAACTTTTGTAAACTATCTCATATCACATTCTACAGCAATAAAACGATATAAATGTTTATCTAAATGATGTTACAAAATTGAAATTCCGGTAGGCAAATGTAAATACCTTAACCTTGATAGACAAGAAGCTTGAGTGTGAAAAAAGATATAAAAATGCTTAATTAAATTGTTGCCAATCTAAATTAAATCTAAATTGACCCTAACAATATATATTGTCAGCAAAGTAGTTCCGTTTCAATAGAATATTATATCAAATAAGGGGTTCAAGTGGTTTATAGATAAGTAAGACATAGATATGATATAAAGTCTTTCAATACTAGGCCTGAAAAACTTTTTAATGAATGTTATCGCAAGTTAATCGATTTATATATAAATTTAATAAACCCTGTTCAAAGACAACGTAGAAACGTGTGGGGAAGTCAAAATTTGATTCAAACAATTTAAATATTTGATTTTTGTTGTGCTTATCAACGAAGCAGCTGGATAAGCGCAGCTGTAAAAGGTAAAGGAATCCTCATTCGTTTATCTTCGAACTCGGATCAATCGAATCGAACGGAACTCTGCAGACGAAAAGTGTAACAAATATCCCAAAAGAAAATGTTGCCCAAAGCGTGTTTAATTAGAAAACGACATATGCAAAGGATCCCGAGGATCACATATGACAGAGAGTGCAATAGAGAGACAGAGGGAGAGAGGGAGAGGGAGAGGTAGAGGGAGACTATAGCAACTGTTGTGTATTGTATATAAATATAGAAAACTAATCCAGACTTCAGCAAGGAAACGAAAGAAAGAAAATTACGCAAACACTTGAGATCGACAGCAGCAGCCGGCAATACACTGTGAGAAATTTGTGTGTGCCTATAGAAATTATTGAAGTGTAGACAAAATTCAGAAAATTTGCAAAAATTAGAAAAATTTTAATATATATAATTTAATATTTTTAGAGACGAAAAATGTTAATCGAAAATTTCATGATTTTAATTTAAAATAAAAATAAATTTTTGCGAAATAACAATGTTTAATTTGTGTAATTTCAGAATTTTAATTAAAAAAAAAAAAAACAAAATTTTGCGAAAAAAAATGTATATTTGTGTAATTTTGTTAAAAAATTGTATATTATTTTTAATGTTTTTTTATTTTTATTATTGTTTCGTTATTAAAAATATATAAGAACGTTTCTCTACAACAATTGATTTATAGATTAGAATGCAGTCAATATTTTTAATTTAAGAATTATTCTTATAAGTTATAAAATTATCATATACCGCCAGGCAAGCCCATATTTTCTTGCTGTGTACACACATGTTTATGTACTATGTATAGGAAACAGTCTATATAAAAAGGATCCTTTTTGGGTGCTGCATACCTGCGACTGCGACTGCAGCAGTTGTTTGCAGCTTGGCGGGACGGAACAGGAGTTATATGCGTATATGCTAGGTGAGGGTGAAACCGATCAAAATCTAGCGTTTTTTTCTTTGTTTTTGGGTTTGCACGCCGTCACTTCCTTTTGCAGGCGAGGCGCAGGCGCATCCGCATACGCTAATCAAATATCAGAAGCGAAAGATCCCGAAAATACCCGCCAAAATACACAGCGCGAAAAATCAACATATGTGTAGAGAACGGGAGTAATAAATGGGAAATGTATGCCTTGTGGCCCGTTAGGAAATGTGGAAAACTCGGCAAGTCATGTTTAGAGATTGATGCTCGGCGAGTCCTTGCATCGTTGTTGGCCTTGTTTACGGAAACTTTCAACATTTTTGCGTGGAAAAACTCGCGTATTTGCCGAGTCATATATGGTGCTAGATCTGGCTACGATCCTTGCCCATTGTGCTGGCTCTTTGTTTCGGCCAGGGTCAAAATGCTGTGTCGTTTCGTCTACCTGTGTCTCTCTTGCTTTTTCACTTATTAGGTTTTCCATTATCCTTCGCTGTCCTGTCCCTGGTTTCATTCTCCCACAAGCTGAATTGTAAGAAATCTTTGCCATAAACTCAATAATTTATTGTCTACCGGCTGCAAAGAAATCAAAAATGTTTGCTGCAATGTGGGTAGAGCATCCCAAATTGTAATCAGGCAACAGCGCAGGTAACTCGACTTGGACTTGGCACCTGCAACTTGAAATCCTTGCATTACGTCAGTGTTCGCGCCCATCTATTGATTACAAAAACAAAAAGGAAAACTGTTTGCATAGCGGTGTGAGAGTTTTTCCACACTACTTCAGATTTTTGACTTTCCGTACCTCTAAGCTGCTTAAGGATTTGATGTCCTTATTGCATTCAGACAGGTTTTGCCTTTGCGTAAAGCCATAAAGGATGCTTGTACGCATTGTACAGGTGTTTTGTTAGGTAAAAAGGTGTCTTTGTAGCTATAAGAGATACATAAGCATCTCATTTAATTCAGTTCAACGCTAAGCGCTGTAATTATTGGGCATTAGAATTCGTTCAAGGGGTATAATTTCTTAAATTACAGCTGAAATATTAACTCCATACTGAATAGATTTTATATATTTATAAGTCTTCAGGTTAAGGCGATTAAATATTCTTTATCAAAAATCAAAATTTAACAAAGAAAACTCACGAATTTTATACTTATTTATAGTTCTATATATTTCCCTATATTAACAGAGTTATATTCGGGGCTGTTGGTAAATCAGAGAGAATATACTCCATTATAAATGACATTATTTTGTAGTTTATGTACCAAATGCAATATTGTAAAAAACTATTATTTTATATACATATAAATTTTTTGTTTAAATATTACCAGACGAGTTTAGCAACGATATTCTTCACTTTAAATTTTTAAATTTTAAATAAAAGTGCGGGTTTTCAATTTAGCGCTGCCACCTTTCTGCATTTATTTTCAAATATCAACTTTCGAAAACTATCGGCAGCACAACATAGTGTCATCGCTAAGGCAAACAGCTGTTACAGTGCGCGTGCATGGGGCTGAAAGAAGGTCACAAACCCCATTGGAATGCGGCAGGCAGTCTTTACCTCCAATTGCCAAATGTGCAATACGAAATCAAATGAGTACATAGACGAAATATCGGCTATATATTTATACACTGTTCCTAGGCTGCCCACATGCAGCTTATTTGCTATATAAATAGGCAATCAACGTGCCCCCCACACGGCTGCCAGATATGAATAATGCACTACGCAAATATATTACAAATTCACTTGACTTACCGATTTTACCCGCCGACTGTCCCATTCTTAATGTATTTAATGCACTTTACACATTAGTAGCTAATGATTAGATTATTTTGGTATAAATTTCCACGCAGCATTTATAAACATTTGCGATTTAACAAACACACAAATTGACGTATGCACGTATACAAATTGACCGTATTATGAGGCGTTCTGTTGTACATCTTATGTTTAAATTATTATTAAATAAATGAATATTTCGGATTTTCTATCTTTGAGGCCACATTTTTCTTGTATTTTGTTTGGCTGCCGGCAGGTCAATTCGATATCACTCATATGGCTAGTTCACGATAGATGACAAAATGTATCGATTACATATGTGTGTGTGGCAACGCTCAAATGCTGGACAATCGACTAGTTGCGTCTGACAGCTTCGGTTGGTTGAAGAAGAAGCAGCAGTAGCAAACCAAAATACGCGATGTGAGAAATAGAAAATATGCTAAAATAAAACTGTAACATTTTCAATTTGTGTTATTTTATCGTATGTAATTGTTTTGCCCGTTTGCCTAATAAATTGTTACAATAACAGAGACAAGGACGGACACCTCGAGCAGCGCATAACGAAGGGTAGACAAAAATGGCGGATCCGCTAAGTCTCTTGCGGCAATACAACATAAACAAAAAGGAGATAATCGAGCGTGATAATCAAATTATTTTCGGCGAATTCTCGTGGCCCAAGAATGTCAAGACCAACTATCTCAAATATGGGTAAATTGCCAACAAACGATTCGCTTCAAACATCGCTAATTTTCCCTTTCTCTCTCTTTTCTGCCAACGCAATATTTTTGCAGCTCTGGCAAGAAGGGGGCTCCACGTGAATATTACACACTCGAGTGCCTGCTGTATTTGCTCAAAAATGTTATGCTGCAGCACTCGGTGTATGTGCGTCAGTGCGCCGCCGAGGATATACCCGCCGTAAATCGGCCCGATCGTAAAGAGCTGCTCGCCTACCTTAACGGCGAGACGCAAACGTGCGCCAGCATCGACAAAAGTGCTCCCTTGGAGATACCTACACAGGTGAAGCGTACAGCGGATGGCGATGCGGCAACTAGTGGAGAGACGGCCGCCAAGAAGGCGCGCTTTGAGGAGACGCAGGTGCAGAAGGTGCGCGAACAGCTGGCTGCCCGCTGGGATGTCAATCAAAAGGAGACGGCCGTCAACATGGACAACATCAAGTCGCTGTCCGAGACAATGTCAGTCGAGAAGATCGCGGCCATCAAGGCGAAGCGTCTGGCCAACAAGCGTACCACAATCAAGCGCACAGACAATGAGGAGGCCATGGGCACAGATCTGCGCGCCATTCTCGACTACGATGTGGACTCCACCAAGGATATTATAAGCCGCGAGAGGCAATGGCGTACACGCACCTCGGTACTGCAGAGCACAGGCAAAGTGTTTGCCAAGAATATTTTCGCTATGCTGCAGGGGATTAAGGCGCGCGAGGAGGGACGCAATCGGCCACAGGCAGCGAATCCCATTAAGATGCCTGAGCCGGCGCGCATTACCAAGCCACAGCCGCAGCTGTCGCAGTACAATCGTTACGATCAGGAGCGTTTCAATCGTCAGAAGGAGGAGACTGAGGGCTTCAAGATCGATACGCTGGGCACGTATCACGGCATGTCGCTGAAATCCGTGACAGAGGGTTCGCTGGCGCAGCGCAAGGCTCAGGCGAATATGCCCCATGGGGCGGGTGCCGCGTCAGCCACGCCCGCAGCTGTGGCACGCGGCCCCAAGGATCTGCTGCCCACGGCACAGGCTCGACAACTGCCAGCGAACGGGCCACAGAAGCGGCCCTCGCGCACACCCATTATAGTCATACCTTCTGCGAACACGAGCATTATCACAATGCTGAATGTTAAAGATATACTGCAGGATTTGCGCTTCATATCGACGTCGGACAAGAAGCTACAGGGCTGTCAGCGTGAGAGCGAAGTGCTGCTGCATGTAAGACAAAATTGATATCATTTCGAGCTCTGTTTAATACTTGGCCAATTCTTTTCAGCGCAAACGCAACAATCAAACGGTTTCGTATCGGATTGTGGACAATCCCATCAAGCTCAGCCAACAGGATTGGCAGCGCGTCGTCGCTGTGTTCGTCATGGGTCCACAATGGCAATTCAAAGGCTGGCCCTGGGATAGCAATCCCGTGGAAATATTCTCAAAGAGTGTGTAACAATTATGATAAGGGACTAAGGATGCTTAAGGATATTAATTGGATTTCCTTCTCCTTTGCAGTTTGCGCTTTTCACTTGTGCTTCAGTGAGCTGAAGCTGGATGCGAATGTGGAGCGTTGGTCGGTGACGCTATTGCGTCTGTCTCAAAACAAAAGGCATTTGGATCGCGCCGTGTTGAGTAAATTTTGGGAAATACTGGACAAGTAAATGCACCTGAAATATTCCATCAATTTTCAACTGTTATTTAATGGAATTTCTCTCTTGCAGATATATGCTTAAGTACAAGCCCGATTTAAGATTTTAAGCACTGTTGAGCGCGCATTTGTTATCAAAACAACGAACAGCCACGCAAAGTGGAGGAATTGAAGAGACACAACAACAACAACAACAATAACAACAAGGATGTTTATATAAACCAGCAACTTTTTTGTTGTTAGCCAGCTGGTAAATTGATCTGTTCGTCAGTTCATTTTCACTTTGTAGCTGACAAACGAGCGCCATTTCTTAAGCTTAAAGTTTGTTCGATTTGTACAATGTAAACTATGAGACAGAACTAAGAAAAAAATATATAATTTGTATCATTAGCAATAAAAACAAATTATAAGACAAACTCTAAAAGGCTTGGAGAACATACACTTAATTAAATAGTAAACTGTTTACTGCATATTTAGTATTTAACAGTTCAAGCTGTAATATTGGGGTATTTTTGTTAAGACAGTATATATACTGGCATAAAAATGGATTTGGTATCTTAAAATGCTGAAAGCTTTGTATCGAATTGGTTTTCATAGTGTATTTAGCAGCATAGCTTAACATTTGTTTATATGCATATATAGCTCTGTTAATAACAGCGCCTGCAAATGTCAACAGCTCTTAACACAGTCTTTGCTTGATTTTTGACTGAAATATTAATAAATACAATAGAAATTTGAGAAAATATAAATTGGAATTATGTATCACATATCGAAAGGGAATTCATTATATATTTATATAAAAACAAAGAACTGTTACACACACAATGAGGACAGATGTAGCTAATTCAATTCAGCAGTATAACAACATTTTATTAGACCGCGCCCATTTGCAATATGGGCGTAAAGAGCTTGTACGCCTGCTCTATGTACTTCACGGCGGACAGCATTTCGTTGAAGTAGGTGTTGACCCGCGCTTTGCATTCGTCCTGTGTCACGCCAGCGGAGGCATCGCTCTTGCCGCTCAGCAGCGCAGCAAAGCGTTGCGTGAGTCCTTGGAGATGTCCATTGAACTGCTTGCAGAGATGCACGATGCCATCCACCTCGTTGGCCGTGCTGTGATGCGGCTTCACCAACATCAGCTCGGCAATCTTGTGCAGCTTGCACATTTGCAGGGCACAGGCTTCACTCAAAGCATTGATGCTCTTCTCGTAAGCCTGTTCCAGGTCCGCAGTGGTTGCCTCCTCCGAGCTAAGCCACTTCAACGACTGCGACCAGTGACTGCAAAGGGAATATGTTAATTAATCTGTTAATTTAATGGTGATTTCTTATGCTCCTTCACCTAGCCACATCATCGAATTTAATGCCCAGCTCTGCGTCAGCTATCGTGGCCATCAGACGCTCGCCGAGCTCTTCAGGCGTATAGTCGCCCTCGCTGTCGCATTCCAGATCCTCCAGCTCCAACAACTCTTTGACCTCGCTTATAGTTTCCTGCAGCGCAAAAGACATGATTAATATATGATTTATAAGAATTGTTTATTTGATTCTTACCTGCAGATCGCTTAGAGCCTGTCCGCTAACTGCATCGCGCAGCGTGTCCAGCTTGAGTCGCGACTCTTTGGACAGTATTTCGAGCGCCTCGTAGTGCATGAGTCCGCAATAGTTCTCGAAGAGCACATCGAAGCGCAGCTGCGCCTTTCGTTTCTCCAGTTGCAGTTGTTGCAGCGACTGCTCCATTTGATCCGCATCCTTCTTCGCCTCCAGCAGCACAGCACTGAGATTGGGTTTATTCGCCTCGAGGCCTAGCAGCTTGCGTTTGTTCATCAGCTTGGGATCGTTCTCTTGCAATATGTTCATCGTCTTCTTGCCAATGCCCTCGAGGGTGTCCAGACCCGTGTTGAGCACCTTCGAGCCGAGGGTTGTAACCAATCCTAGATTAAATACAGGAACACCTCCATCGTCGGATTTTTCTGTAACTGCTTGTGCGGAAGCTTCGCCTGTTATTGGCTGTTCCGGTTTCGGAGGCTTGGATGCCTCCTCGGCTGCATTTATGCGTGCCAGCTCCTCGGGATCGGGCACGCCAATTATCTGATTAAGGCCCTGATTAACTTGGGTTGTAATGTTGCCCAGGCCCTCGGTGGCGGTGCTCAGCACAGAGCTCAGTTTGCCACCCCATAAGCCCCAGCCAGAGGAGGAGGACGAGGAG